>BPTQ01000004.1:252900-432470 GCA_019973895.1 Chrysanthemum seticuspe
TTGTGTGGCCGATCGAACTCCCCTCCCCATAGGGATTCGATTTGCTTAACTAAAGATTAAGTATTTGGTTTGCTTCGTGATCAAGAACCTAGCTTTTCACTTCAATTCGCTAATAGTACGTGTGTACAAGAACGAAGAACAAGCGCACTTGTGGTTGTGAATCTTGTTGGTCGACTTCTTTGGTGGGTCGAATTGTTTAAACCCTAAAGTTAGGGTTTCGGGTTTTGTTCTTGGTTCATACATTGTTTGGTTTACTTGAATTGCTAAAAGGTACGCGCTTCTAATTCGGTTAATTAATATACATATATTATTCTTTATTCTTACGCTGCATGCTTTTATGATGTTTACTTGCTTTTGTAAATTTTTATGATTAGTAAAACTCAACAGTATCATCACGAGCCGTTAATATGATGTAATTAATTACCGAAACACATAAAAATTGAATCTTAAAGATTATATGCATGTTTTTTATGGTTTCTAGGGTTTTGAATTCGAAACCCTAATTTTTTAATTATAGGGTCAATTACCCTAATTTTATTTAATTAGGTTTTAATTTTGTAAAACTTGTAGAAACCCTAGGATTGCATGCTAATTTTATGTGGTTATTATGAATAAATTGTTATGTGCCATGTAATATGCGTATCTTGGGTGATAATTGTTATGCGGAATCCATGGTGGAAAATGCACGTTTTGCCATGGAGTATTGTTTATAATAAATTGTTTAGTGATACACACATGTTTTATTTATTTGATAATTATTGAATTGGGGAAGACCTCAATTATAACTAATAAAAATTCGTTATGTGCTAATTGGTATATTATTAACTTTGGTTTTCGCAATCGACATGTCTATGCATGTGGCTCATCTACCTTGTAGGTGAAAGCCCTAGTTAATGTATGCATTTATTTACGCCTAGAATTGTTTATTAGGTTTTATCGAAATAATTATGCATGTGGCTAATTGTTTTTACATATGTTAAAATTGTTTAGTTATATGTTTATATTATTTGAGTGTGTTTAATTTTTATTAAAATACTTTTTTGTTTATATATTGTATGACATGTTAGTAAGCAAAAAGGGTTTTTTATGAATAGAAAATTAAATTGACTAAATAATGGCGAAACTGATTTGTTATCTAAGTATTATTCTTGAACTTTTAATCGATTGATGCGACTGTACTAAATGGTTAGAACGGCTCACCCACTATAACAAACTATAAAGGGGTTAACTAAAAAGTGCGCACAGTCACACTGAAATGATGTCTAAGGTTATGCTTTTGCGCTTACCTGGTCCTCTGCCCCCTGTAAGTTCGACTGGACCTACCTAGTATAACCATTCAATGTACGAAGCATCTTAGTGCAAAGTTGTATGTTTCTCAACGCATCGATTAAAACTTTGTAGAATTTAATCTTAGCAATTAAAATCTTATGTAAGTTTTTCGAAAATATTATGATATAAAGTTGTATGCATGATTCTTTATACATAAGTTTTGATTACACGTCAAAAATTGTACCCTTTAAATTTAAGTTTATGCCATCTAATGATATGAAACACTTGAAGTTGTAATTTAGTTATGTGAGACCTTGAACTAGATTACAATAACAAGGTGAATTTTTGTTGTGTGAGACCTCAGCTTAATTATTTGCAGTTTCTAAATTAGACAACTTAATTAAGTTAGTTAGTGAGACCTATGACTTAAGGTATAAGATGGGATGAAACATGCTTACGTTTTGCATTAATTGTTTTGGCAAAATTGTAAATCCCATAACTTTTGGAATTGAAAACTTGTTTGTCAATTATTGTTTTTCAACAATTACCTATTCTATACTTTCACCACTAGCAGATAAACTGATGTGGTGAAACTATGATAATGAGGATCCAAAATTTAAGGAAAATACTATGGTTAATATGAATATTGACCAAAGGGTATTTTATTTTCTTGAATGATTACTTATCGAAAGTACTAACTTTTGAACTTTTTTTTTCTGTAGAAATGGCTTAAGCTGAATCTACTGCACTAGCCTCGTCATTCAAATCTATGTTTGATCGAGAGAAATTGACTGGTAGCCCGAATTTCAATGATTGGTATCGGCAACTCAGAATTGTCTACGAGAGAAATTGACGCGTAGAAAGTTATGCGTAAGAGAAATCTTACGCGTAACTGTTATGCGTAAGGTTCTACAAAGGGACTACGCGTATCCTATGAAGGATATGCGTAAACAGTGACCTCTACGCATAAGGTCTACTCTTACGAGTAAGCCTTACGCGTAAGGTTTATATACGCCTACGCGTAAGCTCTACGCTTAAGGTCCCCTTTTCCTAAGCGTAACATTTCTTACGCGTAAGTAAGGATCCTACGCATAAGCTTGCGCCTACGCATATACCACTCCTGTTTACGCGTAACTTTGCCATATCTACGCCTAAGCCTTGATTGACCTTAATTATGAATTGTTACGTGTACATACTTGTAAATAAACAAATCATATCATCACGAAACCAATAATGTCACTAATAAACTTAAACGTTTGATATGTTGTGAACTATAAGTGATAACATAAATTTTAAAACTTAAAGTTAACTAACTCACGAAACATTTCACGACGTCATTGGACTATTGGACAAACAAGTGACTTAGGACTCGTAACAATCATTGACACTGTACATTCAATAATTAGACAATAAAAACCTTCTGTTGACTAACATTATGTCTTTCGATATGTTGGTTCTTTTGGCTACTGTTATTTCAGATCACAACATGGCTGCTCAAATGAATGTGAATGCACCAGAAGTTCTCACAATTGCTGACATCTTCCCTAATGGCTATCCGAGAAAGATTGGAAAGAAAAACCTTAGGGTTGACTTTGAAACCCTCACATGCTCGGAATCTTCTTGTCTCATTGCTGTGGATATTCTAAAGAATCATCCCTACCAGAACATGCTCTCACACTATGCTATAGTAACAGAGATCTACATTCAACAATTCTGGAATTCAATGCAAAGGATCAAGGGTCAAAGTGCAGTGACTGTGACTCTCAATCACAAACAAGTCACCATCACTCATGCAGACTTACGGGCTGTTCTTATCATTCCAGAAATCGTGCCAACCGACTTCTATGCTACACCTACTGAAGAGACAGTTCTGCAATTTCTAATTGATATTGGCTATGATGAAGCTTCAGGAATTATTACCAAGCATTCTCACGTGGAGCTTAAGAACATTCCTCAACCGTGGAGAACCCTCTACATCATCATCACTAAGTCTGTCTCTGGTCGTGACAGTGGCTATGAGCATCCCAAGCTCATGGAACTGCAAATCTTCTGGTCATTGATCAATAAGAAGGACATCGATATTGAAGCACTGATATGGGATGACATGATGTCATTTCTCAAAAAGATTGGCTCAAAGATTCCCTATGTCAGATATACAAAGCTTCTGATCCAGAGAGCGCTTGGGCTTAATCCTGATATTCCCAAGAGGCTCAATGACCCCGACAATCACGACGTGTTATCTGAGCCTATCCTTTCAATCAGAATCAAGGAATCGACAACAAAGAAACAAGGTGCCGTGCTGCCTGATCACCTTCTGACAAATGAAATCAAAAAGCTTGAAACGTACAAAAGGTATCGAGTAGCAGTAAGAGAAGGCAAAGTTGGGCATCTCGATGAAAAGCCTTCTGGAACACCTACTCGGAGAACCAGAAGAGGAAGTGTTGGAAGTGCAGTAAGCACAGAGAGTCAACGGAAGGTCCCAAAGAGGAAACCTACTCCAAAGAAGAAAGTTCCCTCTCAGGAAGCTGCTCCTATTCCTACACCTGAACCACCAAGAAAGCTACTGGACGAAAGCTCTGAAGATACACAATCAGACGAGGAGGCCCACTACTCTGGATCTGCAACCGAACCACCTCCCTCAGTAGCAAAACCTCCTAGTCCAATAGCTGAACATGGCAAAGGGAAGACTCCTGTACTTGTGCCATATGAAGAAAGCTCAGAAAGTGATGAAGAGCAACTGGATTCATCTTACAGGAAGAAGTTCAAATTCATTAGACTTCAACATGTTGCTAAGGAATTTGCAAAGGATCAAATGGGTGGCCCTGGAGGTTCAAGTGGTGCTGCCCACTCTAAACCAACTCCTGATGCGGTTAATCGACCCGATAAGGGAGCTGGTGCCACCACTCTTCTGCAACAACAACAACTTTTGAAGGATTCTATTGAATATGAGTTTGAGGAACCAGCAAAAGAAAAGACTGAGGAAATACCTACTGATGAAACAAAGACTGATGACAAGGCTATGTCTAAGGAGGAAACTTCTGAACCACCTAAGGACCCCGAGTCTCCTCATGTATCCTCCTCATCAGACTCATCATCTCATTCTTCACCACCACCATCAAAGAGATCAACCAAATCATCATCTAAATCTGTAAAGAAGCCAACTCCGTCTTGGATGTCTCAAGCTAATAACCGAATCACCAAAGCTGTCAAAAGAGTCAGATAGAAAGACATGCTTTATAGAAAGCTGAACTTCATTGTTGATCAGATAATGTATCTTCACGATGAGACGGACAAGATGCAAAAAGAAAAGGAGTACATCCAGAAACTCAGGCAAGATGATCTTCAAGGGAAAATGGACGAAATGATCAAGAGCTACACTCACAAGTTCCTTCTTGACACCGTTCCTGCAGTCACAAAGGAGATGTTTACCAGACAACTATATCCGAATCTCATGCAGATAGCCAAGCAAACTATAAGATCAACACCCTTAACCATCACAATCAATCCAACTGATCCTGTAGTATTCTCTGATGCTGAATTGGTGGCCAAGCTAGTAACACAAATGTCTAAACGATCTGCGACATTTACTTCTAAAGAAGGAAAGTTGTTTGATGCATTGCTGGACTACCAACTCAAAACAGCATGTAGAGTCGAAGCTGAAAGGTATAAACGTCCTAGAGACGATGAAGATAAGGATCAGGATAAGAATGATGAAGCTAAATGACAAAAGAAGTCTGGTGAATCATCGTCCATGCAACCTCCTCCTCAACGGACTCCTGCTCAACAAAGGTCTCTTCCTCGTTCTTCTACAGATAAACCTCAGGATTCTGAGTTACCACCCCGGACTCAGAAAACCGATGATTATTTTGAGTATACGGGTGGTGACGATGAGGAAGTCCTTGAGCCCCTACAACAACCCACCTCTCCCAAACAAGTACAGAAACCAGAATCATCATCTAGGCCTTCGAAATAGAAGAAGAAGACGCCTCAGACTGACGTCGTAACATGGCTAGACGATGATAATACAGAGGAATTTGAATGGTTCTCTACACTTGTCAACTCAACTCCCTACCCTGAAGAAGGTCAAGATCTGGTAGACGGTAATACATTGGAGCATGCTAAAATTCTGCAAGAAAAGTTCCATGTGAAGAAGATGACGAAATCTGAGTTGAAGCGAATCAAGAATGAAGCATTTCAACTTCTAAAAGACACCTCGGAAAGTGCCATCGAGGTCGAATATCACCTTGAGAACATTGTTCGAGCTATGTCTAACAACATGGATTGGCTCAACCCAGAAGCAAACATCGACTTCACCAAACGGGACAACCCTCCATATTACACCGACTGGTCAAAACCTCTACCAACAATTGGCCAACCAGATGAGCCAAGGATTCCATTTCGATATTTATTCAACAGAGACTTGGATTTTCTTCTACATGGTGGCGATGGTTCAAGGAAATATGCTACATCTTTGACACTTCCATTCCTGGCAGCAATATACTCTAACTGCATAGCCATCGAGGAAAGAGCTAACCACTTGTTCTCCAACAATGTGGTAGAGTATGACCGTGATGCAATGTATGGGATTCACCATTGGCCAGAACGCCTTGCCATTCAACACGTTGATCTTTCGACCAAATGGGACTACACTTTTCTCAAGAAGATTGTGGTCAAAAGGCAAGACGAACGGGATTATGCATTCTCTGAAGCTGACTTTGAGAATTTGTCTATCAATGACATTGAAGACATGTACCTTGCCAAAGTACAGGGTCGCATGAGACAATTTTCAACTGAAGTACAACGTGAATTCATCAAGTCACTGCTCATCTTCATCAGACGCATAGTCATCAAAGAACGTGTAGAAGATCTCCAGCTCGCAGTTGAATCATATCAGACCCGTGTCAACTTAACTCCACCTCAGCTTGATCTTCCCGACATCAACCAGCTTCCACAATATATGCTCATCAGCAAACCTTTCGGCGTCATTTATCGCAGTGAACTTCAACGAAATTGCTTAATGGCGTGTAATGATCTTCACAAGTTTGGGGATCACACTTTGAAGATGGTTAGGGACGGATTGGCTTATAGGTTGAAGGATATACATCAAAATATTGGGTCTCCTAAGCGATGGAATTCTCAGGATCGAAGGGATGTGAGGAGGATCATCAGAATGATTGATGAAAGGTTGTATCGACGGGATCAGTTCAGAATGCTGGAAAGCTTTGTTGGTGGTCGACCCAGGATTAACATCACTGACTATCAACGCCCTGTGCGCATTCCTGGGAACATCATTGGACTACCTGGTACCCCTTGAAATGTTTCTTTCATAATATTTTGGATGTGTGATTAAATATGTAAAATGGCTTGTGCACTCATAACAGTGTACAACCCGTAATTGTCAAGAAAGGACCCTGTGGTACGCTTCAGTGCCACAATCCTCATATAAGGAGCGAAAGCTTCTTACTTTTGAGTAAAACCTATCAAACCTTTCATTTTTCAAGGGTTTGCTCAAAAGAACAAGTACTTCCCCTGATGATTTTCAAAACCTCAACCGTTTATATCACTTGTTGAGGGGGAGTATTTGAATTAAAACTTTGTTCAACAAAATGTTCTTTGTGTCACTCTTCCCGCAACACTCGAAATGGTCATATTTATTCTTAACTTTTCAAAAATAACATTTCATATGCCATTTTTGAGGGGGAGAAAATTGTGTGATAAGAAATATGTTGTGTAAAATGCAAATGAATCTGTGTGCTTCAGACTTAACCAACGAATTGACGAAACTTAACCGTTAGTAACTCGAAAAGACTTGTCCGGGACGGGTAATAATTTCAAGCTAGTTCGCTAGTGATGTAAACGTGTCTCGCAAAGGACTTGTCTGAGTAGAATGTACCATTCGAGAAACTCTTGGTAGACATGAACTCTGTCGGGTTTGACAACCTTTCGAGGTTTGTCTACACCTTTAAGATAGTTATTAGAGCTAGTTGTCACCTAAAAGCTGACAATGTAACTCTTTAACTATGCAACGTAACCGTGTCTCGCGGGAGATTGTCTATCTTGAGTTGATCAATTCAAAAAGTGCGTGCTCTTTCCTCACTGTGCAAATTACCGTTAAAACTCTTAAGCACATGTGGAGGGGGAGTATTTATGCAAAATCTTATCTCAACAGTGATACAAAAATGTTTTCATTCACAATCACTGTGTGAGATTTTTCAAGTAAATGGTTTTATGGCAACATAGGTTAGTCATGGAGTTATAAGGTGACTAAGGTTAGGAATAACCGTCCTATGATCCGCCAGAGGCGGATGGATCTACCCAAGGACACCACAAATAGTTAGAATTTAGAAGTCCTTAGGTATGATTGTAAAAACGGAGAAAATGAGAATCGGAGAAAGAAGGAGTTGAAGAATCAAAAAGAAATGAAAAGAAAAGGGTGAAAAGAAATAGCCCTCCAGATTATTCAACTTATGACAGACACCGGGTTCAATTCATACGCTACTGGTTGTCACTTGATGACACCGGTATTGAAGATTAAAAGTCGTCATGGACCCAGTGACGCATGCACTAAACCTTCTTAGCCACTCAAGTTTCTCTCAACAGAAGCTTGTTTCATTCTCACAGGGAACCCTACATAATCTATCGGCTTTCTCTTAGAGATTGCTGATATTGAAAAAGGAGACCCTCTCCCTAGTCTCCGCTCAGGAAAACCAAAACGCACAATTGAGTCTAGAGCCACGAGATTCATCAAAAGATCTCTTAGGAACACTTGACATTTCATCACTTGATGTTCAACAATAAGAACATCAGTGGTACGTTATCGAGTCCTTCACAGATCTTAGCAATCTGTCGAGAACATTTATGAGAGGTTCACATCTGTGATCCTCAGTGATTGAATGGAAACTCCTGCCAGGGTCAACATCAAACAGCCCTGACAGCAGGTCACTTCGGTAACTCCCTCTACAGTCGTGAGGTGATGCTTCGGTGTACCTCAGCGACTCATCTGAACCGTAGGTGTACTTCGGTACATCGTGTTATCTCACTTGTGGGACTCCGGTTCAGGAACAGCCTTTGTGAGAATTAGAGTTGTGTTTTCACAATATGCTGTTAACACTCTCGAAGTTCAAACTTGTAAGTGCCGGAATCCGCTTATTACTAACCGGTTTAATGTTTTCTTCTTATGGAAGCTCTGGAGCGGAATGATCGTGCAGATTCTTCACATGTTCACACCAACATCACCACTAATGGAAGTTCTATCTTAAAGCAACACAAAATTCAGAATGATTCTTCGTCAAACCAAAGAATCTACAAAGTTAAAGACTTAAAGAACTTCATCAGCACAGAAATCCAACGTCAAAGAGCGTATGAGCATGTTGAAGAATGACGTGGAGACACTGGAGCAGCGAAGCAGACCTGAGGCAGACTTGATGCAGACAACAACAACATACTATCACTTCCATCACAAAGAACAATGATCAAAGAACAAAGTTAATGATAACGTCAAATCAGAACCGTTCAAAGAAGACAATTTCTCTACACTGGGGAGATTGTTCGTATCAAGGCAATTCTTCTCACAAGAAAGAAGATTGTCAGAAGATGTCAAAGCTACTATTACATCAACTGCCTTCACCGTTTTTCATCACCAACACTTGAGGGGGAGATTGTTGGAATCACTCCTAAACCTTAATTCAAGTGTTAGTTACTCATATGTAATAGGTAGCTTATTATGGCCTTTATGTTTGTTTAAGGTCTAGCTTATGTAGAAGGCCCATAAGCTTAGGCCCATGTCCAATAAGGAAAAGGGAAGGAGTGG
This sequence comes from Chrysanthemum seticuspe, assembly GCA_019973895.1. Lineage (NCBI taxonomy): Eukaryota > Viridiplantae > Streptophyta > Magnoliopsida > Asterales > Asteraceae > Chrysanthemum > Chrysanthemum seticuspe. The sequence continues at coordinate 261,980 of BPTQ01000004.1, forward strand.
GAGTGTTGCCATAGCTCCTTGCCTATAAATACTCTTGTATAACCCTCACTTGAGGGCTGGTTGTTCAATTTACTCTTTCACTCACATATCCTACGCATAACCGGTATAAGCATAACGTGTGTGTGTGTGTGTGTTTGTTTATTGTTCAATCGCCTTTATCTCTTTCTATTAAGCTTGTGTTGTAAAACTAGTGACCTAACAAAGTGATTGGCACACTTCAAATTTTTGTTAGGATACTTCATAGTATGCATTAAACAGTTGTACTTTAAGTATAATCTACTTTAAGTATTGGGAAGTGAATGTCTAGTCCATTATATACACTGGAGTGTCCCAATAAAAAAATAGGAATGTGTCAATCACTTCTCAAAAGTATTTGATTATGGGATGTGAATTGCACACTCTCATAAATAATTGAAACACTCAAATTTTGAGTACATAGACATTTATAACCTTACAGGATAAACATAACTAAAAACTATGTGAAGGTATAAATGTCCAAACACTCAAAATTTGAGTGTCCTAACCATTTATGAGAGTGTGCAAATCACATCCCTTTGATTATACTTGGGCCTTAACCTATCATCTAACACTATCTTACAATTTAGATGGGAGCACTACAACAGAAACCATTTACAGCGTCTACAAAAGTAGTCGCTATGAGTGGCACTTGTAGACGCTAAAAACCTTTAGCGACTACAAGTTGTCTAAAAAACATCCGTCGCCTATAACTCGTCGCTAATGGTATTTAGTGACTACACGACGTGACTTCTATTGAAACATAGGAGAAAGCCAGTTAAACCAACCTATGCCAACTCTTATCTTTTGGCCCTCCATCAAGACTAGAGATGACAATTGAGGCGAGGCGGGCATGCTTATCGGGTTACGTGGCGGTTTGAGGCTTAAACGGGGATATTAGTCGGGTTTGGGGCGAGGAGTAGGGAATAACATTCTCCCCTTCCGTCTGAATAATATATACACATATACAAATATACGTATACTTATATGCTATTTTGTTATATTTAAATAATAACTTTTTATTTTTTATTTTATTTTTATTATTATTATTATTATTATTATTATTATTATTATTATTATTATTATTATTATTATTATTATTATTATTATTATTATTATTATTATTATTTAGTTTGTAAAATTGTGATTATAGAAACTTGTTTAATATCATATTTTTAAGTTGTAATTATTGGTGGGGTAATTTATCGTTATTATGTATAATACTTGAAAACTTAATAAGCATTATTTAATTTGTAAATGGTGCTCACATGTCGCGCCATGATATAGCTCTTACATAAGATGGTACAAGGTTATAAAAGTTTTTGATAGAAAAAGTTTGTAGCTTCAATTTGTATTATTTATGCTACTTTTTATGATAAGTTGTAAGTAATTTTTTAGAAAGTTAAACAAATATAAAAAAATATGCTATGCAACTTTAGGTAAAATAATGTTATGCTCTCAACCACTATAGCAAGAATACAAAGTAAAATAATTGAAAAAGTAAAAATTTAAAAGTAAAATTTTAGGTAACTAAAATTAGGAAAAAATTTATATTTACAAAGTGTAAATATAAAGTAAAACTCAAATGGGCTAAATAGCAAATCATTATTTGTACATAAGTTTAAAAGCAAAATAAAAGTTTAGAGAAAATTAAAGGGACTAAATTAGAAATTACTATTCATACTATTCATTTGATGAACAGTAATTTTTGCAAATAGATATAAGGTATAGATAGGGTTTTATTTTTTTAAGTTATTGCTAACGGTGTAAAAACAATAATAAATGTGCAATGGTGTGGATTTTGTCGAAAATTGCACACAAAGAGAACACCCCGATTCCCCGATTAGCATCGCGCCTCAACGGGGAAGATTTGAGGAAAACATTGGTAATCGGGTTCGGGGATGGTCGCCCCGCCCCAAACTCGTCCCGTTGCCATACCTATTTGCGTCGGAACCCTTAAATTCATCTCAGATTTTGAGGCTTAACGAAATCGCATGCAAGAACCGCTAGGGTCATCATAATTACAAGCAAAAACCGCCAAGGTCCAGTATTGGAACTCTTCGACAACAGTCAAGGGCAAGGGCCTACAAGAACCCTAGACTCCCAAAGGAAGCTCGAAATAATAGTTCCAAAACAGACTCGTCGAGACAAGAGTCCATGGACTAGGTCATCAGGCTCTTAGGTGTTTCAAAGGGGCATGACAAGACTTTCAACTAACAGAGCTCCCACTCTTCCACCATCAGTCCATCACCTAGAAATCAGGAAAGCATATATTGGTACCGTATGAATGTTTTAAAAAAGCAAAGACAATAAGACAGAACTCACCAATAATGGATAACATATGTTTTCTACTGAGGACTACCCTAAGAAGGAATATCTGCTCTTGAACGTTTGATAAGATACCTAAACTTCTTTCCAGGATAACCAAGGTCATCCTAGGGAGACTTAGAAGTGATCTTCGAATAATCAAAAATATTCAAAACTTTCTCCTTCGTGCACCAAACATCTAACAAGATAACACACTACCACACCAGGCAACAAAACCAAAATCGTCAATAGTCTCCCAACAGAGACAGTCAACGTAGCATCATCTCGACAACGAGGAATGTCCTCAACTACAATCATGAGCTTAACCTGAGCTTCGACAAACTATGTTTGGACAAATCTACAACAAGACAAAAGAGAACAATTTTTTTACTCGCAATCTGCCTATCAATGACAAGACAGAAAGAACACTCGAAGAAATGAAAAGAATTTTATTTGAAGTATGAAAGCTTTGTGTGAATCACAAATGACTAAGGGTATTCCGTTTTATAGGCAAGATAGAAGGGGAGCCCGATGGACACGTATCCAACAATTCATTAGAAATCAAATTACCAGTTCAAAACAAACGTGTGAAATGCAGGCATAATAAAAAGTTTATACAAAAGGACAATGTGAAGTGTATAATTGTAAACACAAGAAGTTTTACAACCCTTCAAGGCAATGTACCTAACAATTGTAGTGTAGTATAGGTAAGACTCGGGGAATTGATCGTTCTCTTGGAGAATAATGTTGTGAAGGCTTGAAATGTATTGTATGAGAAATTATGTCTAAGGTTTGAAGGATGATTATTTTCGTATTTTCATATTTTTTAGAAAGCAAGTAAAACTCTCGGGGTATAAGAGTTTGGTTTTATAACTACTAATTAACTAAAGTAACCTAAGTTAAACTAAATATAAGGAAAAGTAAATTGATAAGAACTTGTATGATATATAAAGGTGTTTACCTAGAATCTTACGACTTCTTAGTTATATCCTACTGATTAGTTGAATTGTCACGTCCTTGTTTTAAATTACCGCGCTGTATTCGTAATACAAGTCGTAGGGTGGTGCCAAATTCCCTAACTCTATAATTGTATAGAACTCGTTGATAATCTTAATGTCAGCGATCGCAATTCCCAAAGATGGAATATGTAGAACTTGTTAAGACTCTTAATGTCAGCGATCGCAATTCACGCAATAAATACAACGAACAAATCATCTATTGCACTATAGTGGAAGCGCTTAGTCGGATGTTCTAGCAAATATCCTAAGATCTATCCAATTTTCCAACTCCTAACATGATAGCAACTAATTAAACAAGAGACGAAAATAAATACTCAATAACTTGGTTTCATCTAATCCTAAGAAAACACTAATAAATCTAGCCTAGCATGTTAAAGAGAATAGAAGATAAATAAGTAATCACACAACACATAGACATATCATAATGATTAAAATTGAATAACTTATATTCGATAAAACATAGAGTTATGGGGGTTAAAAACCGTTACAAAAGCTGGTAAATTCGTGCACCAATGGTCTCTCCAAGATCTTACACTTATAACGAAAACCATACGAAAATATATACAGGAATACACATGGGACGGCGGCACTTTACAAGTCGGGACGTCGTCAGCTCACCGTCATTAGGGTTTCGTTTATTGCACCGACTTAGTTGTGACGGACGTCAACTTATGGCTTGTGACGCCATTACGCTTCAATTTTCTGGTTTTAACTCGGTCATCTCTAGACCGTTACTATCCTTTAAAGCATCACTTGTAATTCTTATAACTGAATCATCTTCGTAGCTTTTCAAGTGACCGCGTCACGTTGTAATCCTAACGTCGTCACACTTCCTTTTTGTGACGTTTTCTTGTCCAAATGAGCCAAAAACACGTCCATTTGCTAGTATTTGCTTCCCAAATACATACAACTCAATTAGAAATGATTTAAGGCAATAAATGGTCAAATATGTACGAGTTTAGAGGTTAAATGATCCCTTAAAACGCATGTTTTTACACCGCATCAAATATCCCTACACTTGAGATTTGCTTGTCCTCAAACAAATGTGCTTTTATCCTAATCAATTTACAAGTTAGAGGGAGCATTGTTTTAAAGATAGTTTACAACACAACTCATTCCATAATAGTCAAAACAAGCACAAAAATTATATACTAGCACCTCACATAAAGTGTTTAGATTCTCACATCTTTCGAGTGTATAGATTGTATAACATATATAGAAACGGGAAAATAAAACACGTTCTACCAGTCATAACTCAAATTAGCATAGGCTTGATAAAGGATCAAAACTCCACTGCTTTGACGTAAGCACCTAGGATAAACTATCAAAAAGGACTTTAAAAAGGTTGTAACGTTAAGTGTAAGGGTAAAATATTGGACTTGGGGATGTATCTTATGCTGAAGCAATTACATCCATGATGACTATAAGAAAGTGGATTTAGTGGCATGTAAGGTCCCACTTAGCATGGTTTTGGTTTTGGTTTATCTTTGTTTTGAATTGTAAAGTTGTTATATTGCAGCTAACAATATACAAGTATCATATCATACTTGAGCACCAACTGAATGTAATACCCTCTAAATTGTAAAAATTTGTAAGAGACTAGATTCTAGAGAGTGAAGCTCATCACCAAATTGATTTTATTTTTATCAAGGGTAAGTGCCAAACCTTCGATTGTTAGTGCACATTGTGTTTTTATAAACTTCGTTGTGGTCACGTCAATTGTTTGTTCGTATCAATCAATCCAAAATAATAAATCCCAGATTAACTTCACATCCATGAATGAGACAACATATAGAAAATAGAAAAAGTGTAATGATAATGGCCATTTTATATGATGAAAAATTGAAAATGAAGAGAGAAAAGACAGATCCGACAATTAGAATGTCAAAGACGAGAAAGTTTTCCAAAGGGGAAAATACCAATCACAAACCACCATCACCATCTCTTTAAATGAATGATAATGGCTCAAAGTCTTACGGTTCCACTGCTAGTACGCTTGTTTGTGTATCATAAAGGTAAAAGTCAACAGTATATTACTGCTGGTGATTGTTGATGATGACAAATATCGATGGGTATATCTAGAAAATGTAAAAAGACCATATGAGTGTCTCTAATTTGAATGATCTGAAAGGTTTTATGGATATTTGAATATACGTATGTTCGGATTCGAACTCGAGACTTCGGGATTGCACACATTACGTATGAGAATTGATGTAAATAATTAATATATATAAAATGTTATTATTATTAATTATTAGTCACGAAATTAATACTTAACGGTGGTTAATATTTCACGAGGTTTGACTAACGGTCGCTAAATGTGAACTTAAAGGACTAGAGATGAAATTATAAGTCGAAAAAGTTCTAGAACCCTTTTGGGGGCTTTGGCCGATCGGTTGGGGAGTCCTAACCCAACCCATACATTAACTTGTCCTCCAAGATTGGTTAACTATAAATACAATCCTATTGTGTTCATTCGAAAACTAACCTTGGTGACTTGCAAACCTAATTTCTCTCCTTCTCCCTCTTTCTTTTGTGTGGCCGGTCGAACTCCCCTCCCCATAGGGATTCGATTTGCTTAACTAAAGATTAAGTATTTGGTTTGCTTCGTGATCAAGAACCTAGCTTTTCACTTCAATTCGCTAATAGTACGTGTGTACAAGAACGAAGAACAAGCGCACTTGTGGTTGTGAATCTTGTTGGTCGACTTCTTTGGTGGGTCGAATTGTTTAAACCCTAAAGTTAGGGTTTCGGGTTTTGTTCTTGGTTCATACATTGTTTGGTTTACTTGAATTGCTAAAAGGTACGCGTTTCTAATTCGGTTAATTAATATACATATATTATTCTTTATTCTTATGCTGCATGCTTTTATGATGTTTACTTGCTTTTGTAAATTTTTATGATTAGTAAAACTCAACAGTATCATCACGAGCCGTTAATATGATGTAATTAATTACCGAAACACATAAAAATTGAAACTTAAAGATTATATGCATGTTTTTTTATGGTTTCTAGGGTTTTGAATTCGAAACCCTAATTTTTTAATTATAGGGTCAATTACCCTAATTTTATTTAATTAGGTTTTAATTTTGTAAAACTTGTAGAAACCCTAGGATTGCATGCTAATTTTATGTGGTTATTATGAATAAATTGTTATGTGCCATGTAATATGCGTATCTTGGGTGATAATTGTTATGCGGAATCAATGGTGGAACATGCACGTTTTGCCATGGAGTATTGTTTATAATAAATTGTTTAGTGATACACACATGTTTTATTTATTTGATAATTATTGAATTGGGGAAGACCTCAATTATAACTAATAAAAATTCGTTATGTGCTAATTGGTATATTATTAACTTTGGTTTACGCAATCGACATGTCTATGCATGTGGCTCATCTACCTTGTAGGTGAAAGCCCTAGTTAATGTATGCATTTATTTACGCCTAGAATTGTTTATTAGGTTTTATCGAAATAATTATGCATGTGGCTAATTGTTTTTACATATGTTAAAATTGTTTAGTTATATGTTTATATTATTTGAGTGTGTTTAATTTTTATTAAAATACTTTTTTGTTTATATATTGTATGACATGTTAGTAAGAAAAAAGGGTTTTTTATGAATAGAAAATTAAATTGACTAAATAATGGCGAAACTGATTTATTATCTAAGTATTATTCTTGAACTTTTAATCGATTGATGCGACTGTACTAAATGGTTAGAACGGCTCACCCACTATAACAAACTATAAAGGGGTTAACTAAGAAGTGCGCACAGTCACACTGAAATGATGTCTAAGGTTCTGCTTTTGCGCTTACCTGGTCCTCTGCCCCCTGTAAGTTCGACTGGAGCTACCTAGTATAACCATTCAATGTACGAAGCATCTTAGTGCAAAGTTGATGTTTCTCAACGCATCGATTAAAACTTTGTAGAATTTAATCTTAGCAATTAAAATCTTATGTAAGTTTTTCGAAAATATTATGATATAAAGTTGTATGCATGATTCTTTATACATAAGTTTTGATTACACGTCAAAAATTATACCCTTTAAATTTAAGTTTATGCCATCTAATGATATGAAACACTTGAAGTTGTAATTTAGTTATGTGAGACCTTGAACTAGATTACAATAACAAGGTGAATTTTTGTTGTGTGAGACCTCAGCTTAATTATTTGCAGTTTCTAAATTAGACAACTTAATTAAGTTAGTTAGTGAGACCTATGACTTAAGGCATAAGATGGGATGAAACATGCTTACGTTTTGCATTAATTGTTTTGGCAAAATTGTAAATCCCATAACTTTTGGAATTGAAAACTTGTTTGTCAATTATTGTTTTTCAACAATTACCTATTCTATACTTTCACCACTAGCAGATAAACTGATGTGGTGAAACTATGATAATGAGGATCCAAAATTTAAGGAAAATACTATGGTTAATATGAATATTGACCAAAGGGTATTTTATTTTCTTGAATGATTACTTATCGAAAGTACTAACTTTTGAACTTTTATTTTCTGTAGAAATGGCTCAAGCTGAATCTACTGCACTATCCTCGTCATTCAAATCTATGTTTGATCGAGAGAAATTGACTGGTAGCGCGAATTTCAATGATTGGTATCGGCAACTCAGAATTGTCTTGAGGGTTGCCAAAAGACTAGATTATTTGACTACGCCTTGTCCTCCTGAACCTGCAGCTGATGCTACTGCTAAAGCACGAGCTGCGTGGCAATCTGGGTATGACAAGTATAATGAGGTCGCCTGCATTATGCTTGGGAGTATGAACTCAAACTTGAAAAAGCAGTTTGAGAATTCCTTCCCTAACCTCATGCTTGAAGAAATGCAAAGGTTGTTTGAAAAGCCTGTGACTGTAGAGCTGTATGATCTGATAGATGCTCTTCATAATTGCAAGCAAGGATCAGGGAAACCTGTGAGCGCCCACTGCCTGGAAATGATGAGTTACATGGACCAGCTCGGGCAACTTAACTATGTCTACCCCAATGACATACAAATTAGCCTTATCAACAGATCCCTTAACAAGGAGTTTGATGGTTTTGTGCGCAATTACAATATGCATTGCACGGGGAAGACAGTCTGCGAGGTACATGCAATGCTCATTGATTACGAGAAAGGTTTGCCTAAGAAGGCCCCTACACCTGCGGTTCTGACCATCCAGAAGGGTAGGATTTCTAAGCCTAATAAGCCGCTTGCGAACAAGAAAGGGAAAGGTAAGGGTAAAGTTGATAAGGGAAAACAGGTTATGACTATCAAAAAGAACCCAAGAAGTACCCTCCCAAAAAGCATGAGAATCCGAAGAAGGATCATGCTTGTCATCACTACACCGAGGTAGGACACTGGAAGAGGAATTGTCCAGTCTACTTTGATGAGTTGCGCAATAAGAGGTATAAAAATACTGGCACTGTGGCTAGTACTTCAGGTACTCTTTTGATGATAGAATTATTTGCTTTTCCTCATAAAATAAATTCCTGGGTATATGATACTGGATGTGGTATTCACATTTGTAATACACTGCAGGGGCTTAGAGGAGCAAGGAAGCTTGCCTATGGACAGCAATACCTGCACGTGGGTAATGGAGCACATGCAGTCGTTGAAGCTATAGGCACGTTTGATTTAGTTTTACCTTCGGGTTTAGTACTGTCTTTGAACGATTGTCATTACGCGCCTTCTATTGTTAGGGGTGTCATTTCTGTTTCCTTGTTAAAAGATATTGGTTTTATTCATACATTTACTTATTATGGAATTTCGGTTTCTTTAAATGGTGTTTTTTACTTTAATGTTATTCCAGTAAGTGGTGTGTTTGAAATAGATTTGCATGATAATGTGATTGATAAAATTTTGTCTTTAGCATCAATAATAAAAGAATCAAAGGTGATTCGGATTCTTCATTTCTTTGGTATTGTAGACTTGCTCACATAGGTAAGAAACGCATACAAAAGCTGCAACATGATGGGCTTTTGTAAGACATCAATGATGAATCATTTGATAAATGTGAATCTTGCATATCTGGGAAGATGACCAAGAAACCTTTTACAAATATTTTAGAAAGGGCTTCTTCTTGGTGTGATACATACTGACGTATGTTGACCACTAAGACATGTGTCAAGAAAGGGTGTTAGCTACTTCTTAACCTTTACTGATGATTTCAGTCGTTATGTTTATGTTTATTTACTTAAACATAAACATGAAGTCTTTGAAACATTTAAGGTTTTTATGAGTGAAGTAGAACTGCAACTAAGAAAGAAAATTAAAGCTCTTCGATCCGATAGAGGTGGTGAATATTTAAGCGAAGAGTTTAAAGATTATCTAGCTGAGTGTGGTATAGTCCAGCAACTTACATCTCCATATACTCCACAACAAAATGGTGTATATGAGAGAAGAAATTGTACACTGCTAGACATGGTACGATCAATGTTTAATCTTACAACTCTTCCCTTATCCTTTTGGGATTATGCTTTAGAAACTGCTGTTCGCATATTGGACATGGTTCCAACTAAGAAGGTTGATAAGACTCCTTATGAAGTGTGGTATGGGAAAGCTCCCAACTTGTCTTACTTAAAGGTCTGGGGTTGTGGGTAAAGGGGAGTAATCCTGCACCCTGGTAAATATATTAACTAAAGAAACGTTTAAGTACAATGGATATGAGTGAAATCTCATATCTCAGCCCGTTACATAGGCGTAAAGCTTACATAACAAGATACTTCCTATTTTCTAAACAAGAAAACAAACCACTACTCAAATGATAACATAGGACATAAAAAAAGAAAATTACTTCCTAGGACCTTGAAGCTTGGTGCCATACATGGCATTAAAGGCATTCAAATTCCCTAGAAGATCATAAACCTGATTCGCATAGTCATTATAGTCATAGTCATCATACTCATCTTCAAACTCTTGGCCACCACCGAATAGATTAGCAGACTCATCAAATGGGTTAGCAACCACCTCATCTTCAGAATCAGAAACCACGATCTCTCCCACTTTAGAAAAAGGGTTAACTCTCTTAGTAGAAGTGGCGGGCTGATAACACTCAGATTGTGCATGTTTTTAGTAGCGTTATGTGTGCTTTTATATATGTTATTTGGTTATATTTGGATGATTATAGTGCTTAAACGCATCAAAAGATGTTTGTCTAGTGTTTGTAACCAAGTGCAGGGAAACGGAAGGAAAGCAAAGAAATGTTCAGCAAATAGAAGATTCCCATTTCAGTAAAGCATAAATCAGTATCTCAAGGACCTTTGAAGACCATAGTGATTGAAGAACAAAGTTCTACAAGATAAAGAGAAGAAAAGATCAAGTTTTCGTAACCCAGGAAATCCAACCGGATCGGTTGGAAAATGACCAGAAACACCAAAATGACCATCACCAACCGTTCGGTCGCCACCCGCAACCGAAACGGTTGACCCCTTTTGTAGAAGACCAACCGGATCGGTTGGTCGTATGACCGATCCGGTTGGAGAAGCTGAATCTGCCAAATCTTCATCACTAAGTTTCCCCTTTGCATCCAAACGATTCTAGGTCCTTCTCTTGGTGTATTCTAGTCCCTTCCTTACTACTTGGAGGCCAAGTTCAGCAATTAATACCCTAGGCTTTGGAATTAGTATAAATAGAGGCCATTTGTGAGCATATGAGACACACACTTCAAATACAAATCTCTCTACTCATCAAACAAAGCTTTAAGCTCTCAAATTCGTCCTTAGAAGTCCAGGGAAGTTTGGAGTTCCAGAAGTTCCACATTTGGAGGCCAAATCACCAAGAAGTCTACCCCAATACTTTGAGAATCATTACTTCACCATTTATAATCCTGTTCCAAGCATTGTAAGACTTTTAATCATGTTTTCTAATGTTCAAAGTTCTGAGTTTATGTTCATGTTTGCTATGAATGGCTAGTTTCTTTATACACTTGCTTAAATGATGTTGATTATCATATGATTAGTTAGTGATTGTGTTAACATGTTTTAATTCAATTTCAAGTTGATTCTAAGATCCAATTGTGCTAAAGTTTTGTAGTGACATTTGTTAATCAAGTTTGGCTAATTGATAGTAATCGTTGAGGTCAAAAGAACTTATTGTTATTCAACTAGTCATAATCATTTTGTCTATGGATGATTGTTTTTACCCATTATTCTTGATTATACAAAGGAACTAAGGTGTGGTTGTAATAGAAACGCTTTTTGATTATCAAATTGGATTGGTTGGAAACATCTAAAAGGTCGTAAGATTAGTTGTTGAAAATCAATTGTAGCCTTTTGTCTATGATCGGTTACCTTTTGTATTGACCATTTCTTAAGCAATTTGATGAAACAAGTGGATGTTTTTGTGTTTAAGTTTATGTATGTAGACTTATGAAACTTGAACTGATCTTGAATTGATTGGTTAAACGTAATGCTTGTTTTTATGAACTAAAATCTTGACGAAGGTTTAACTTGTAAGAACAATAGATTAGTCTTCCAACTAATTATCATAACCAACATGTTAAGAGGTTAACACAATCACATTAATCTATGATATGAAACTAGTTTAAGCAAGTGTAGTTTTTAATCATCTGAATTTCATTATATCTATTTGCTTTGTTATATGTTTTGGATAGACTCCATCGATTCAAACTTGTGTTTAGATTCACTCAAATCCCTGCGAACGATCCCGACTTACCTTCATAATCTTACTATAACGGACGAGTATACTTGCTCGTATGTGTTATTGGTAATATTGGTAATTCACCTTTTATAAATTTAAAACTTGTACACACGTAGCACATCACGGGCGAATAAGGTCTGGGGTTGTGAGGCGTTTGTTAAACGTGACTCTGCTGATAAGCTACAACAAAGATCAGTTAAGTGTATCTTCGTAGGATACCCAAAGGAAACTATGGGTTACTACTTTTACTTTCCACCTGAAAACAAAGTAATTGTTGCTAGGTATGGAGACTTTCTTGAAAAGGATCTCATATCTCATGAATTCAGTGGGAGAGTTTATGATCTAGAATATGATCAAGAAGATACAACACCTTCTGAAAACACTAGCCAACCTCAAGTAGAACCTGAAAGTCTGAGTGTTCCACCTGAAGTTGAAGTGGTTCCAATTCGTAGATCTGCAAGGACTACGCGTGCACCTGAGCATCTATGTCTTAACGTAGAAGCTGAGGAAAATTTGTTAGGGGATCTTGGTGAACCTGCTAACTATAAAGCTGCCATGATGAGTCCTGAAAAGGAAAAATGGCGATTTGCAATGAATGGGGAAATGCAATCTATGAAAGATAACGAAGTTCGGATAGAGGTTGACTTACCTCCAAATGCTAAGGTAGTTGGAAGTAAGTGGCTCTATAAGATAAAGACTAACATGGATGGCAATGCACACACCTATAAAGCTCGTCTTGTAGCTCAAGGGTATACTCAAACCTTTGGGATAGACTACGAGGAGACATTTTCTCCTGTAGCAGACATTAGAGCTATTAGGATTCTTATAGCCATAGCTATGTACTATGACTATGAGATATGGCAAATGGATGTCAAAACTGCCTTCTTAAATGGTCGCCTAGATGAGGACATCTATATGGCGCAGCCTGAAGGGTTTGTGAATCCAAAGTTTTCGAAGCGTGTATGCAAACTTCAAAGATCCATTTATGGATTGAAGCAAGCGTCAAGGCAATGGAATAAGAAGTTTGATAAAGAAATCAAGAAATTTGGTTTCACTCAAAATCTTGATGAGCCATGCGTGTATCACAAAGCTAGTGGGAGTAATGTTATTTTCCTTATCTTATATGTCGATGACATATTGATCATGGGAAAAGACATTCCAAGTTTGCAAGATGTAAAGTCTTATCTTGGAAAGTGCTTTTTTATGAAGGATTAAGGGGAAGCAACATTTATTCTGGGAATCAAGATCTACCGAGATAGATCAAGGCGGTTAATTGGACTAAGCCAAAGTGCTTACATTGATAAAATATTGAAGAGATTCAATATGCAAGATTCCAAGAAGGGATATTTGCCGATGCAAGTTGAACATGGCTTAAGTAATAAACTATGCGCATCAACACCTGAAGAGGTGGCAAACATGAAGAAGGTTCCTTATGATTCATCTGTAGGATCTATCATCTATGCTGTGAGATGTACAAGGCCTGATGTGGCGTTTGCACAGAATATTACCAGTCGGTATCAACAGAACCCAAGTGTGAAACACTGGCAAGCTGTTAATAATATATTAAAAAGTCTCTAAGGGCTACTAAAGAAATGTTTCTAGTGTATGGAGGAAATCCAGATGCAGAACTTGATGTTACAGGTCTTTGCGATGCGTCATTCCAAACTGATAAAGATGATACGAAGGCTCATGCGGGTTATGTCTTTGTCATTAATGGAGGAGCAGTTGACTGGAAGAGCAAGAAGCAAACAACGGTTGCGATGTCTATTACAGAAGCTGAGTACATAGCTACCATGGAAGCTGTTTGGATTAGGAAATTCATTTTGGGACTCGGAGTAATGCCCTCAATCGAATTACCTTTGAATGTGTATTGTGACAACTCTGCTGCAATAACATTTGCCAATGAGCCTGGAGTCATGAAGGGCGCCAGACATTTTCCTCGTCGATATCACTATGTTCGAGAACAAGTCGAAATAGGTGAAATCAATCTAATCAAAGTTCATACAGATGATAATCTAGCTGATCCCTTTACGAAGCCTTTGCCAAAAGAAAAACTTACTGACCATGCTAATGGGATAGGACTTCGTTTAGCTAGTAGTTTCATGCAGATCTGTGAATAGTATTTGGATAAAAGGATGCTATGAACAAATATTACTTTAATGAAATAAAATAGTTGTTTATGTTTATTTTTCATTTTCTTAATATTATATCCTATATTTGAATGTTTAATCCGTGAATAACTTATGTTATTCTAAATAGTCCGCTGTCGATCAATGATGTGGGAATGTCATTGAATTAAGACAAATCCGAGTTTTGGTAGAATATACTTTTAAAGTATATTGATGCGTGGGACATACCAGATTCGCATGATATTCAATGAATTGAATATAGGACTCATCCCAACTTTACATGATGATACTTTATGGATCTTTGTCATTAAGTATATCATAAAGTGTTTATCCTCAGACTTGAGATACCAGATAACTGATATGAATGTAGTGCACTTATGTAAGATAGTCTAACGCTATCCGTAACTGGTAGTTATAAGGGCTATTTTCAGAATTTTTACAAAGTTCATGAGTTATGGTTGTAGTCAAGAGAATTTGTTCCTTTGAATTACTTAACGGTGGTTGACAAGATGTTTGTATGGCCATACCCAAGATCTATCTGGAATACGTTCGGATGATTTGGTAATCTTGTTCAATCAAATACAACGAGAAACATAATATTAATTTATGAAATGACTTGATTCATATTCATAGTTAATGTAGTATTAGTAACAAAAGGATAAGTAAAAATGATGAATCATTAAATGGTTTTTTGAGGAAACCATACTCGATTCGATCTGGGGGCATTGGCGTGTTAGGCTAGACTAAACCAATGTCATTACTATATTTAGTAATATCCAAGTGGGAGCTGAAAGGTTTTATGGATATTTAAATATACGTATGTCCGGATTCGAACTCGAGACTTCGGGATTTCACACATTACGTATGAGAATTGATGTAGATTAATTAATATATATAAAATGTTATTATTATTAATTATTAGTCACGAAATTAATATTTAACGGTGGTTAATATTTAACGACGTTTGACTAATGGTCGTTAAATGTGAACTTAAAGGACTAGAGATGAAATTATAAGTCGGAAAAGTTCTAGAACCCTTTGGGGGCTTTGGCCGATCGGTTGGGGAGTCCTAACCCAACCCATACATTAACTTGTCCTCCAAGATTGGTTAACTATAAATACAATCCTATTGTGTTCATTCTAAACCTAATCTTGGTGACTTGCAAACCTAATTTCTTTCCTTCTCCCTCTTTCTTTTGTGTGGCCGGTCGAACTCCCCACCCCATAGGGATTCGATTTGCTTAACTAAAGATTAAGTATTTGGTTTGCTTCGTGATCAAGAACCTAGCTTTTCACTTCAATTCACTAATAGTACGTGTGTACAAGAACGAAGAACAAGCGCACTTGTGGTTGTGAATCTTGGTGGTCGACTTCTTTGGTGGGTCGAATTGTTTAAACCCTAAAGTTATGGTTTCGGGTTTTGTTCTTGGTTCATACATCGTTTGGTTTACTTGAATTGCTAAAAGGTACGCGTTTCTAATTCGGTTAATTAATATACATATATTATTCTTTATTCTTTATTCTTTCGCTGCATACTTTAATGATGTTTACTTGCTTTTGTAAATTGTTATGATTAGTAAAACCCAACATGATCGGGTGAGCACTACGTGAGCAGTATGACGTCAAATGAATTTCATCACCATTTGAATGATCGGGTGAACAATACGTTAGTGGTATGCAACTATGCATAGACCGACTCCCGTCATAAATTCTTGCATATATGGGGCGGGCCTACAAGTGTACGTACCAGATGGTTTCCGAGAAATATCTTAGCATCAAGGATTGTTTGTAATGTTCAAATAAAAAAAATAAATAAATAAATAAAAGCAAAGATTGTTTGTACCGTTGTACGCTATATGTAAATTTTTTCGAGACCAACTTTAGGTAAACAGAAAAGTTAAAAGGAACTAAAATCCGTATAAAAACATGGAGTAATATTGATTAAATGTCTAGTCCGTTATATACGATAGCTGCCGATTTACTGTAAAACGCTACTTTGAGAATAACTTAATACAAACCGTAAACCGAATGGACCCTAAGTATTGGGGAAGTGATTGGCACACTCCAAATTTTCGTTAGAACACTTCATAGTAAGCATTAAACAGTTGTAAAGCTGTTAGATTGCCGCTAACAGTATACAAGTATCATATCATACTTGAGCACCAACTGAATGTAATACCCTCTAAATTGTAAAAATTTGTAAAGACTAGATTCTAGAGAGTGAAGCTCATCACCAAATTGATTTTATTGTTATCAAGGGTAAGTGCCAAAACTTCGATTGTTAGTGCACATTGTGTTTTTATAAACTTGGTTGTGGTCACGCCAATTGTTTGTTCGTATCATTCAATCCAAACAAATAAATCCCAGATTAACTTTACATCCATGAATGAGACAACATATACAAAATAGAAAAAGTGTAATGATAATGGCCATTTTATATGATGAAAAAATGGAAAATGAAGGAAGAAAAGACAGATCCGACAATTACAATGTCAAAGACGAGAAAGTTTTCCAAAGAGGAAAATACCAAGCACAAACCACCATCACCATCTCTTTAAATGAATGATAATGACTCAAAGTCTTACGGTTCCACTGCTAGAACGCTTGTTTATGTATTAGAAAGGTAAAAGTCAACAGTATATTAGTGCTGATGATTGTTGATGATGACAAATATCGATGGGTAAATCTAGAAAATGTAAAAAGACTGTATGAGTGTCTCCCATTTGAATGATCGAGTGAGCACTAGATGGTTTCCGAGAAATATCTTAGCAGCAAAGATTGTTTGTATTGTTCAAAGAAAAAAAAATATACTAGACCAACTTTAGGTATATGTAAATTTTTTCGAGACCAACTTTAGGTAAACAGAAAAGTTAAAAGGAACTAAAATCCGTATAACAACATGGAGTAATATTGATTAAATGTCTAGTCCATTATATACGATAGCATGCCGATTTATTGTAACACGCTACTTTGATAATAATTTACTACAAACCGTAAATCGAATGAACTCTAAGTATGAAAATTGATTGGCACACTTCAAATTTTTATTAAGACACTCAATAATATACATTAAAGAGTTGTACTTTAAGTATTGGGGAAGTGAATGTCTAGTCCATTATATACACCGGAGTGTCCCAATAAATAATAGGAATGTGTCAATCACTTTCCATAAGTATTTGATTATGGGAGATGATTTGCATACTTTCAAAAATGATTGGGATACTCAAACTTTGAGTACATAGACATTTATACCATTGCAGGATAAACATAACTAAAAAGAATGTGACGGTATAAGTGTCCAAACACTCAAAATTTGAGTGTCCCAATCATTTATAAGAGTGTGCGAATCACCTCTCTTTGATTATACTTGGGCCTTAACCTATCATCTAACACTGTCTTGCAATTTAGACGGGAGCACTACAACAAAAACCATTTATAGCATCTACAAAAGTAGTCGCTATGAGTGGCACTTAGACGCTAAAAACCTTTAGCGACTACAAGTTGTCTCAAAAACATCCGTCGCCTAATACTCGTCGCTAAATGTATTTAGCGACTGCATAACGTGACTTCTATTGAAACATAGGAGAAAGCCAGTTAAACCAACCCATGCCAACTCTTGGCTTTTGGCCCTCCATCAAGACTAGAGATGACAATTGAGGCGTGGCGGCCATGCTTATCGGGTTACAAGGCGGTTTGCGGCTTAAACGGGGATATTAGTCGGGTTTGGGACGAAGAGCAGAGAATAACATTCTCCCCATCCGACTGAATAATATATACACACATATACAAATATATGTATACGTATATGCTATCTTGTAAGTATTTATATAATAAAACTTATTTTCCTTTTTTTTTTCTTTCTTTTGAGTTTGCAAAATTGTGATTATAGAAACTTGTTTAATATCATATTTTTGAGTTGTAATTATTGGTGGGGTAATTTATCGTTATTATGTATAATACTTGAAAACTTAATAAGGATTATTTGTAAATGGCGCTCACATGTCGCGCCATGATATAGCTCTTAGGGGGTGGCAGTGGGTTGGGGGTGGCCATCGGTATGACCCAAACTGATCGGTAACACCAATGCCACCTATTCGGTGTGGTGTGGGTGTGCTTCAAATCGGCAAAGTTCACCGAATTGGTGTGGGAGAGGGATTCCCAAAGAAAGCCGTTGAACGGCTAAAAATATTACCGTTGGGAGCTAATGATGATGACACTTGTAACATGGGTACATTAGATGTTATTCTAAGAAAGATTGGATCATATGGGAATGGTTATGTATTGTATTTGGAGAATGGTGAAGTGATGGCTGCAATGGTGGTGCTTGCTGCAGCCATTGTGACTGATCCAGTGTGTGGTGCTTGATGGTTGGTTTTGGTTTTTCTTACAAGGTGGTGTAAGGAAATGTTTATTGCGTTTTAATTTAATTATAAATATTAAAAAATAAAAATAAAATTAGATGAGGTGTAAAACCCTAAAAATATAAAAAGTGTTAAAAGACTATTTTACCCTTGAAATCAAAATTATAAACTACGTAAAATATAATAACGTTCATTTAACGAAAACAAAAAAAAAAAAAAAAAAAAAAAAAAACCTAACTTATGAATATTTAAAACCTAACAAGTATATTTAAGTTATCGACATTTGGTACAACGAAAAATAAAAGTCACACACATAAGCTTTGGGCCTCGTTTATTTTGTGCAAGCCGAGTATTTCACTTAAGCCATGGGTCCGGTTTGGGTTGTGATCCGATTCCCATCAGGCCAAGTCGGGCCTTGTCTTTCTTTTGCAAGCCGATCCACACACACAAGAAACCCTAGTCGATTAGTATAAATACAAGGCAAACACTCAAATTTTGAAACCCTAGCTACAAAGTCACGGCACAATCTTTTTCTCCTCTTTTCTTTTTCGATCGACCGGCTGCTACTCTTTGTGTTCATACGTACGTTTGTTTCGAGCTAGCCAAGGTATAACTTTCTTCGTCTCAATTCTTTTACATGCAAACGTAAATACACATGAAACATGAACCGAATGGAAAACCTATACCGAACCACATGATTAAGTCGAGCCACATGAATAATCAAGTATATGTGTATATATATGTATCGATCACCAAAAAGAAACCGTGTAGCAAGTAACTTATATATCGTTACATAAAATCATGAACATGCATATGTATATAAGTTGACGTATGGTTTAGGTCATGAATGTGTCACATTGATTTAAAACGTAAATAAGCATGAATCATGTATTGTTGGTCTCATTAAAAGCTATAAGTCGACATGTGAGAATCACGTTAACCTTAGGTTGTAGTTTGGTTTGAGTCGATTTGCATGCATGGTTTTCCTAGCGTGAGTATTTTGAAATAGCCTTGATTGTGTCGAGTGCATGCATGTTTGGAATATAGGTTGGTATGTCGTGTGATTAAAATGTGTAAGTGTTTGTGTGTGTCGAATGGTTTGTGAGTTGGGAAAACAATATGTAGTAAGCTGGGTTTGCATGTGTGTTGCGTACGTATTGAAGCAAGAGGAAAGGGTAAGGTTTTGGTCTCGTTAACATGATCTGAGTAAGTCAATATAATGTGAGTTAATTTGGTAATGCATGCAGGAGTCTGAGTTAACTACCGTTTGCGTTTTCATAAGTCCTAGGTCAAGGTTATGGGTTATTAAAAGACGTAACCTGTCAATTAAAGCGTATTAAATGATATTAAAAGTATGGGAAAAACCCTAGAACATAAATAGGAGGTCGATTAGGGTTAAAAGCTAAGTGTGTAAATTCGTTATTTCATGTGAGAATGGTAAGTCTTGGAATCATTAATAACTATTGATTAAGAGTATAATGAGCTAGTACTAAGCGTGATGTAAACATGCGTGAGTTATGATTTTATGTAAGGAACTAAGTGTCATGAATTGAAAGTATTGTATGCATGGTCTCATTTAGGTTGCGTTCGAACAAATGTTACATGTGAGTCGTGGTTAATCATGTAAGGTATAAAGGCTTGTGTAAACTATTTTGAAAGAGAGTCCTAAAATCCGTTCTTGACATTTGTAAACCCTATACTTTGAATGATGATCATATAAGTCCTCAAATAAGATGTTTGTCATATTAAATCTTTAAGTTTATCATTTACTATTTGTAACCCATAAGTTTGGTTAATGAATGATTATTACTCTAAAATGTTGGGATTCCGTCCGTCACTAAAAATGAGAATATCTTGATAACCCCAAGAATATTAATGAGATTAATCCGTTATAACTTTAACGATGCTAATAAGTATTAAATAAATCATAATCCGTGTAGATTCGTTGAAGGAGACGCGACGTTATATCTTCGTGATTCACTCTTTCGTTTGCTTTTCTCTCATTTGCTTTAAGGTACAGATATTCTGACCTTTTCAGTAAAGGTTCCTTATGACGTTCTTTTCGTTAGCTTTCCTATTTTACTTATTAGGGTTCCCGATGCCATTGCTATGAACCTTTTTCTGATTGTTTGATCTGTTGCTTATCTGAACTTCTGTTCTATTGAACCATGCAATATCTGATTTGAACTTTGTGTTAGGAAGACTCTGATATGCACATTTGTTGAACCCTACTATATTTAATTATGAACTTCTAATTATGAATGTATGATTTGTGACTGTGATATGAACTTCTGACCACTGAATATTTGAATATGAACCTTATGATATGAGTTATCTGATATGTTATCTGTTGAACTTTGTGTTTGATTATGATCTGTGTCATTTATGACAATCTGTTTGACCTAAGTTAGTTTGACACCCGAGCCAAATATTTCACTAGTCATGGGGGTTCCATATCCGTGTCAGTGATGCACCTCTGACATGACTCTAGGGCAGTAGAGTGATGTTCTGCCACGTCCCTTTCTGTTATCTGTTTATTGATAGTATGGCCACTATCTGTCTGTTGGGGCATATGGATGCATCCTAGATCTGATATGTTATCCGATGTGATTTGTCTGGTGAATGATGTCGTGTGCAATATGCGTCTTCACAAAATTCTGGGAGTTAGCTACTCCAAATTATTTTCTGAGATTATTTCTGTATAAGTATGATGTTTCTGATATGATATGTTCTGGGCTCGAGGTAGTTAACTAAACCCTTATCTGTTATGTCTGTGTTAAGTATTCTGTTATAATTCGGTATTTCCGAGTGTTTATATTATGTATTAGGTTTATGATATGTTAGTGAATGTGCTCACGACGTACATGTTTAAGTGATTACTAGTTGCCATGCTAGGATAGGATTAATATGTCTAAACATGATTCGTATATCTGATATTATGTTAGTTTATCGTTATGTGAATGCGTTGATCTGCGAGATGAATGTGCTAGTGTACAATTGAGTGTTTTGAAAGTTTAGTATGTATGATGGTTCAGTTAATTTTATAAACCTTGCCTATCGGTTAGTTATCTGTCTGCATATGTGACCTGCCATGTTAAAACTCTGTTGATGTTAAGATTCGATCTAGGAACTGGTTTAGCTTATGATATCTGTTCTGATAATTGCTAATGGTTATGTTATGTCTTTGTCTATTTAATTATAGCTCGTCTACTATGTTTTCTATCTGTATGTGTGACTGCCATGATTTGACTGCTATTTCCGCTGCTACAATATTGAATTAAGTGTGTTAAATGTAGACTAATTGAATTGTATGAATGCCATGTTTATTTTCTGGTAATTGTTTCCGTTAGCCCTTAGACTTTTCGTTTGGTTTATATGTAATCTATTTCTTGATATGTTAAGTGTCTGGTTACTCTGATGTGTTTGCGTTGTGTCATTAATGTGCTATGAGGCGTTTTTAGCTGATATGTGTTTCTCCTGGATTTCTGTATAATTGTGCATCCTTAGAATCCTCAGTGATTCAGTATTCTCATTTCGTTGTGATTTCGTTATTTGTATATTTGTTTTGTTTAGCTTTTGTTTCGTTATATCTTTTTACTGAGCTTTGTAAGCTCAGCCGCATTTCTTTTCCTGCGGCAGGTATTAAGCATTCAAGATGAGCTTATGGGATAGCTGATCTGGGTTGAGAGTAGAGACGAGAGCAAGATTTGAATAGGGATCTTAGATTTATTTTGATTATTAAGTTATTTATATCTTCTTTTGTAAAGTTTGTAAAGGCTTCCGCTATTGTATAGTACTGAAGGTTCTGATATGAAACTGTATTTGTGATATCTTTACCCTTGTCGGGTTGGGGTGTTACAATTTATGGTATCAGAGCTCTAGGTTTTAGGACCCTTAGAGCTTAGGCTATGACCTGTGAGGATTGGGTAGATTTAGGATTTTCCCTTCTGCGTATCTTCTTTGCGTCCACTATCGTAATTAGATTTTGCTGATGGTTGATTATTCTTTTAGATGGTTATCCCTCGTCATTCTAGTTCACCTTATAGGATCAAGAAAGGACCAGCTAGGCAACCTAGGGAGAGGAAGAAGTGGACTATTGTTATTGTTAAGGGCTGCAAGAGGATTGGTGGAGCGAAACGGACCAACAAGAGGATACGAGTTCCGGCTAGTATGTGGCCATGCACAATTGAAGAAAAGCTGACCTTAAAGAACGTAGACGGAAAAGTAGTAGAGGAGTCGTTGACAACCAAGGTTTCACCACTAGGTATCATGATAGATGTCCCGAGTTCTTGGAAGATGGAGGAGTAGGTTGGGCTAGGAGTCGCGATTTGTATGCTTTTGTAAATCGTGTGCCAGAAGAAGAAGAGAGGAATCGGAGAAGTGACTTTGCTAGTCGCTTATTACCGCAGCGCGAAGGAAATAGAAATGGGTGGATAAGTGAAGAAGAAGAGGAAGAAGAAGAACATGAAGAAGAATACGAGGTGGACTCGGATTTAGAGTCTACGGCTACTAGTAGGTTTAATCCGATACAAGAATAGAGATTCGCGCTCATGATTAGTTGTCCTCTTTATTAGAAGTTCTGACATTGGATTTTGATTTTTGGTCCTTTTGTTTTCATTTAGGTGATTGAATCTTTGATTATTAAGTTTTGTTTTGGAAGTTCATCTTATGACAATTCTGCAATTTGTTTGATTAGTGAGAATAAAGCAAAATTTTGAAAGTATAGTTCCTGTTTGTTGTTTCCTTCTGATAGATTCATTAAGTTTCCGTTAGTCCTCATAAGTTTCGTCTGCTATTTGTTTTCTTATGATGTTACCTATTATCTGTATGTGATATGTTTTGTTTTGATATTAGTTATGTGGGTTGTCATGACCCGAGACAGAATATGATGACAATAAGAACTTGTTATGTGATGCAAGTATTATGATGCCTGATCAACGTGATAATACCGAGATCATATAATCTGAACTTATTGAAATCATATGACGTCTTGGGAAATGCCATAGGTTGGTATGTTAGATGGACTAGGACTTATATCCGTTACCCCTGATCCTCATATTCGTTTGAAATTCGGTACCTCTTTGTGAGATTCTCACCGACATCTATTACGTGTAAGATTTGTACACTTGGAATCCGAAATCGTTATGATCTGTGTGAACCTATAGATTGCTATGTCTGCCCTAAGCTTGTACGTCTCCACGTACTTCTGCGATTAGTAAGACCGTTAGGATTCGTTCTGTCTATGCATATGGTTGTTCTCATCATTAGATATCTGAATAAGTTAGAGTGTGTCGTTTGATTTTCTGCATCTCATCCGTTATCTGCTATTACTTTGATAAGTATATAATTATCTGTTATAAGTATCTGACTATTTATTTGATTTCTGAAAAGTATGAGTTTGAATATTCTGATAAGAATCCGTTTGTTCTAGGATAAGTTTCGCGTTCGCTATGTTTCTTGAAATTCTGAAATCCGATTTGTTTCTATTCTGTTCCGTCTTGTTCAATTTCGAGGACGAAATTTTCTTTTTAGAAGGGGAGAGTTGTGAAACCCTAAAAATATAAAACGTGTTAAAAGACTATTTTACCCTTGAAATCAAAATTATAAAATACGTAAAATATAATAACGTTCATTTAACCGAAAAAAAAAAAAAAAAAAAAAAAAAAAAAAAAAAAAAAAAACTAACTTATGAATATTTAAAACCTAACAAGTATATTTAAGTTATCGACATTTGGTACAACGAAAAATAAAAGTCACGCACATAAGCTTTGGGCCTCGTTTATTTTGTGCAAGCCGAGTATTTCACTTAAGCCATGGGTCCGGTTTGGGTTGTGATCCGATTCCCATCAGGCCAAGTCGGGCCTTGTCTTTCTTTTGCAAGCCGATCCACACACACAAGAAACCCTAGTCGATTAGTATAAATACAAGGCAAACACTCAAATTTTGAAACCCTAGCTACAAAGTCACGGCACAATCTTTTTCTCCTCTTTTCTTTTCCGATCGACCGGCTGCTACTCTTTGTGTTCATATGTGCGTTTGTTTCGAGCTAGCCAAGGTATAACTTTCTTCGTCTCAATTCTTTTACATGCAAATGTAAATACACATGAAACATGAACCGAATGGAAAACCTATACCGAACCACATGATTAAGTCGAGCCACATGAATAATCAAGTATATGTGTATATATATGTATCGATCACCAAAAAGAAACCGTGTAGCAAGTAACTTATATATCGTTACATAAAATAATGAACATGCATATGTATATAAGTTGACGTATGGTTTAGGTCATGAATGTGTCACATTGATTTAAAACGTAAATAAGCATGAATCATGTATTGTTGGTCTCATTAAAAGCTATAAGTCGACATGTGAGAATCACGTTAACCTTAGGTTGTAGTTTGGTTTGAGTCGATTTGCATGCATGGTTTTCCTAGCGTGAGTATTTTGAAACAGCCTTGATGGTGTCGAGTGCATGCATGTTTGGAATATAGGTTAGTATGTCGTGTGAGTAAAATGTGTAAGTGTTTGTGTGTGTCGAATGGTTTGTGAGTTGGGAAAACAATATGTAGTAAGCTGGGTTTGCATGTGTGTTGCGTACGTATTGAAGCAAGAGGAAAGGGTAAAGTTTTGGTCTCGTTAACATGATCTGAGTAAGTCAATATAATGTGAGTTAATTTGGTAATGCATGCAGGAGTCTGAGTTAACTACCGTTTGCGTTTTCATAAGTCCTAGGTCAAGGTTATAGGTTATTAAAAGACGTAACCTATCAATTAAAGCGTATTAAATGATATTAAAAGTATGGGAAAAACCCTAGAACATAAATAGGAGGTCTATTAGGGTTAAAAGCTAAGTGTGTAAATTCGTTATTTCATGTGAGAATGGTAAGTCTTGGAATCATTAATAACTATTGATTAAGAGTATAATGAGCTAGTACTAAGCGTGATGTAAACATGCGTGAGTTATGATTTTATGTAAGGAACTAAGTGTCATGAATTGAAAGTATTGTATGCATGGTCTCATTTAGGTTGCGTTTGAACAAATGTTACATGTGAGTCGTGGTTAATCATGTAAGGTATAAAGGCTTGTGTAAACTATTTTGAAAGAGAGTCCTAAAATCCGTTCTTGACATTTGTAAACCCTATACTTTGAATTATGATCATATAAGTCCTCAAATAAGATGTTTGTCATATTAAATCTTTAAGTTTATCATTTACTATTTGTAACCCATAAGTTTGGTTAATGAATGATTATTACTCTAAAATGTTGGGATTCCGTCCGTCACTAAAAATGAGAATATCTTGATAACCCCAAGAATATTAATTAGATTAATCCGTTATAACTTTAACGATGCTAATAAGTATTAAATAAATCATAATCCGTGTAGATTCGTTGAAGGAGACGCGACGTTATATCTTCGTGATTCACTCATTCGTTTGCTTTTCTCTCATTTGCTTTAAGGTATAGATATTCTGACCTTTTCAGTAAAGGTTCCTTATGACGTTCTTTTCGTTAGCTTTCCTATTTTACTTATTAGGTTTCCCGATGCCATTGCTATGAACCCTTTTCTGATTGTTTGATATGTTGCTTATCTGAACTTCTGTTCTATTGAACCATGCAATATCTGATTTGAACTTTGTGTTAGGAAGACTCTGATATGCACATTTGTTGAACCCTACTATGTTTAATTATGAACTTCTAATTATGAATGTATGATTTGTGACTGTGATATGAACTTCTGACCTCTGAATATTTGAATATGAACCTTATGATATGAGTTATCTGATATGTTATCTGTTGAACTTTGTGTTTGATTATGATCTGTGTCATTTATGACAATCTGTTTGACCTAAGTTAGTTTGACACCCGAGCCAAATATTTCACTAGTCATGGGGGTTCCATGTCCGTGTCAGTGATGCACCTCTGACATAACTCTAGGGCAGTAGAGTGATGTTCTGCGACGTCCCTTTCCGTTATCTGTTTATTGATAGTGTGGCCACTATCTGTCTGTTGGCGCGTATGGATGCATCCTAGATCTGATCTGTTATCCGATGTGATTTGTCTGGTGAATGATGTCGTGTGCAATACGCGTCTTCACAAAATTCTGGGAGCTAGCTACTCCGAATTATTTTATGAGATTATTTCTGTATAAGTATGATGTTTCTGATATGATATGTTCTGGGCTCGAAGTAGTTAACTAAACCCTTATCTGTTATGTCTGTGTTAAGTATTCTGTTATAATTCGGTATTTCCGAGTGTTTATATTATGTATTAGGTTTATGATATGTTAGTGAATGTGCTCACGACGTACATGTTTAAGTGATTACTAGTTGCCATGCTAGGATAGGATTAATATGTCTAAACATGATTCGTATATCTGATATTATGTTAGTTTATCGTTATGTGAATGCGTTGATCTGCGAGATGAATGTGCTAGTGTACAATTGAGTGTTTTGAAAGTTTAGTATGTATGATGGTTCAGTTAATTTTATAAACCTTGCCTATCGGTTAGTTATCTGTCTGCATATGTGACCTGCCATGTTAAAACTCTGCTGATGTTAAGATTCGATCTGGGAACTGGTTTAGCTTATGATATCTGTTCTGATAATTGCTAATGGTTATGTTATGTCTTTGTCTATTTAATTATAGCTCGTCTACTGTGTTTTCTATCTGTATGTGTGACTGCCATGATTTGACTGCTATTTCCGCTGCTACAATATTGAATTAAGTGTGTTAAATGTAGACTAATTGAATTGTATGAATGCCATGTTTATTTTCTGGTAATTGTTTCCGTTAGCCCTTAGACTTTTCGTTTGGTTTATATGTAATCTATTTCTTGATATGTTAAGTGTCTGGTTACTCTGATGTGTTTTTAGCTGATATGTGTTTCTCCTGGATTTCTGTATAATTGTGCTTCCGCAGAATCCTCAGTGATTCAGTATTCTCATTTCGTTGTGATTTTGTTATTTGTATATTTGTTTTGTTTAGCTTTTGTTTCGTTATATCTGTTCACTGAGCTTTGTAAGCTCAGCCGCATTTCTTTTCCTGCGGCAGGTATTAAGCATTCAAGATGAGCTTATGGGATAGCTGATCTGGGTTGAGAGTAGAGACGAGAGCAAGATTTGAATAGGGATCTTAGATTTATTTTGATTATTAAGTTATTTATATCTTCTTTTGTAACGTTTGTAAAGGCTTTCGCTATTGTATAGTACTGAAGGTTCTGATATGAAACTGTATTTGTGATATCTTTACCCTTGTCAGGTTGGGGTGTTACATGAGGTATGGGTTAGACATGGTTGCCACAAAAAATTTATGGTTAGGTATGAGATTAGGGCTGTAAACGAACTGAACGTTCAGTGAACATTTCATGAACAGTTTGGTAAAAAGCTCGTTTATTTTCATTTATTTATTAAATGAACGAATATGAACAATATTTTACGATCGTTTAGTTAAATGAACGAACATGAACAAAAGTCACGTCCGTTTATTTATGTTCATTAACGTCCGATTATGCGTTCGTTAACGTTCATTTATGTTCATTTATTTATTTATATTCATATATCAAATCTTTTAATTGTATAAGTTTTAGATTAGTTTGTTTAAACAAAACGACACTTATAAAACAATTTTAGATGCATAATTTAATAAAGTTTATGATTGTTTGTCTCTATTCATTTATGTTCGATCGTTTATGTTCGTTTAGCGTTCGTTTAATGTCTTAATGAACGAACATAAACGAATATGAACAACTCATTTTCTTAATAAAAGAACATGAACTAGAAATTTCGTCCGTTTAAGCGATCATGTTCGTTTATTTGTCCGGTTAAAATTAAATGAACGAACATGAACAAGGCTTTGTTCATGTTCGTCCGGTTCGTTTACAGCCCTATATGAGATTGGTATGAGATGATAGTTGGTGATTAGGTATGGATTAGGTATGGTGGCATAACTGCCACCCCTCTTACATAAGATGGTACAAGGTTATAAAAAAATTTGATAGAAAAAGTTTTGTAGCTTCAATTTGTATTATTTATGCTACTTTTTATGATAAGGTGTAAGTAATTTTTCAGAAAGTTAAACAAATATAAAAAAAAATGCTATGCAACTTTAGGTAAAATAATGTTATGTTCTCAACCACTATAGCAAGAATACAAAGTAAAAAAATTGAAAAAGTAAAAATTTAAAAGTATAATTTTAGGTAACTAAAATTAAGAACAAATTATATTTACAAAAGTGTAAATATAAAGTAAAACTCAAATGAGCTAAATTGCAAATCATTATTTGTTACATAAGTTTCAAAGCAAAATAAAAGTTTAGAGAAAATTAAAAGGACTAAATTGGAAATTACTATTCATACGATTCATTTGATGAACAGTAATTTTTTTAATTGATATAAAGTATAAATAGGTTCTTATTTTTTGAAGTTATTCGTACTGATTAGTCGAATTGTCACGTCCTTTTTTAATTACCGCGCTGTTTTCCTTAATATCAGTCGTAGGTTGGTGCCAAATTACCTAACTCTACAATTGTATAGAACTCGTTGAGAATCTTAATGTCAGCAATCGCAATTCTCAACGATGGAATATGTAGAACTCGTTAAGACTCTTAATGTCAGCGATCCCAATTCACAAAATAAATACAACGAACAAACCATCTATTGCAATATAGTGGAGCGTTTAGTCGGATGTTCAAGCAGATATCCTAAGATCTATCCAATTTTCCAACTCCTAACGTGATAGCAACTAATTAAACAAGAGACGAAAATAAATAATCAGTAACCTGGTTTCCTCTAATCATAAGAAAACACTAATAAATCTAGCCTAGCATGTTAAAGAGAATATAAATTAAATAAGTAATCACACAACACATAGACATATCGTAATGATTAAAAACCCTTACAAAAGCTGGTAAATTTGTGCACCAATGGTCTCTCCAAGATCTTACACTTATAATGAAAACCATACGAAAATATATACAAAAATACACATGGGAAGGCGGCACTTTACAAGTGTGACGTCGTCAGCTCACCGTCATTAAGGTTTCGTTTATTGCACCGACTTAGTTGTGACGCCATCACGCTTCAATTTTCTGCTTTTGACGTCGTCTTCTCTAGTCCGTCACTATCCTTTAAAGCATCACTTGTAATTTTTATAACTGAATCATCTTTTTAGCTTTTCAAGTGACAGCGTCACGTTGTAATCCTGACATCGCCACACTCACTTTTTGTGACGTTTTCGTGACTTGGTCCTTTTGTTCATTTTCTTGTCCAAATGAGCCAAAAACACGTCCATTTCCAGTATTTGCTTCCCAAATACCTAAAACTCAATTAGAAACGATTTAAGGCAATAAATCATCAAATATGTACGAGTTTAGAGGCAAAATGACCCCTTAAATTGCATGTTTTTACACTGCATCAAATATCCCTACACTTGGTATTTGCTTGTCCTTAAACAAATGTGCTTTTATCCCAATCAATTTACAAGTTAGGGGGCTTTCAGCATTGTTTTAAAGCTAGTTTACAACAAAACTCATTCCATAATAGTCAAAACAAGCACAAAAATTATATACTAGCACCTCACGTAAAGTGTTTGGATTCCCACATCTCTCGAGTGTATAGGTTGTATAACATATATAGAAATAGGAAAATAAAACACTCTATACCTGTCATAGCACAGATTACCATAGTCTTGATAAAGGATCAAACCTCCAATGCTTTGGTGTATGAACCTAGGATAAACTATCAAAGAGGACTTTTAAAAGGTTGTAATGTTAGGTGTAAGGTAAAGAAAACACGGTTTTGTGGATATAGGGAATTATTCTGGTGGCAAGCTAATCATCCAAGTTAGTTAATGTACAAAATGGCGTTGCTAAGCCAAGACTCGACTCACTAACTCGAACTCATTTTGTGTTTTTCTTGACTCAAAGAAAATTAAAATACGGGACGATAGTCCGTTTTTTTTTTTTTTTTTTTTTTTTTTTTTTTTTTCTATCTTTACCATCCGCAATATAATACATCAATACCCAAGGAATTTATTGTTGCATCCATACACTTCAATTTTTGAGTAAATAAAAACTAACTAATGACCTGAATTGCGAGGATCAAAACATGTGGAGTACTTAAACATTAACGTACATATGGGGGTAATAATTTTGACTTTCTTACCCATTACTCCATCACAAATAGTACTAAACCCATGAGTCTCAATCTTCTCAAAACTATATTTACAAAATATGACTCGACTTAGCAACCATGTAATCAACTAGACAATTAACTAAGGGTTTAACATAAATGTTCTAACAATAATGCACTAAAGAATAGTGCATACAATGTAGGCTAAGGCGATTTGGGTGTAACATATAGGGGTGGATTGTAGACAATGCTCTTCATTATTATTTCGGAATCCACTGAAATATCACGAGAACCGCGAAAAAGATAGGTCCAGAGGGGTTAACTAGGGGTATCTTGTACTAAAAATGAGTACAAAAACTTGATGCGGATAATTATAAATATAAGAAGTTTTACAATCATCCTATGCAGTGTACCTAAACGTTGAAGTGTAGTATAGGTAACACAAGAGGGAATAGTATTGTGAAGGCTCGAAATGTATGACGAATTAAGTCTAATGGTTGAAGGATGATTATTTTAATATTTTTATATTTTTTAGAAAGCAAGTAAAAATCGCGGGGTTGAAGAGTTTGGTTTTATAACTACTAATTAACTAAACTAAACAAAATATGCGAAAAAGTAAATTGGTAACGCGTATGATAGATAAAGTTGTTTACTTAGAATCTTACTACTCCCTTGTTATATCCAATTGATTAGTCGAATTGTCACATTCTTGTTGTAATTACCGCGTTGTATTCTTTGATATCAGTCATATTGTGGTGCCAAATTCCCTAACTCTATGAATGTATAGAACTCATTAAGAATATTAATGTCACCAATCACAATTCCCAACGATGGAATATGTAGAACTTGTTAAGACTCTTAATGTCGGCGATCGCAACTCATGCAATAAATACAACGAACAAACCATATATTGCACTATAGTGGGGCGTTTAGTTGGACGTTCAAGCAGTCATCCTAAGATCTAGCCAGTTTTCCAACTCCTAACGAGATAACAACTAACTAAATAAGAGACGACAATCAATAATCAATAAATAGGTTTCATCTAATCCTAAGCAAACACAAATAAATCTAGTCTAGCATGTTAAAGAGAAGAGAAGATAAATTAATAATCACACAACATATAGATATATTGTAATGATTAAAGATTGAATAACTTATCTTCAATAAAACATGGAGTTATGGGGGTTAAAAACCCTTACAAAAGCTGGTAAATTCGTGCACCAATGGCGTCTCCAAGATCTTACACTTATAATGAAAATCATACGAAAATATATATAGGAATACACATGCGACGATGTCACTTTACAAGTGTGACGCCATCAGCTTGCCATCATTAGGATTTCGTTAATTGCACCAACTTAGTTGTGACAGTGTTACCTTATGGTTTATGACGCTGTCATTCTTCAAGTTTTTGGTTCTGACGTGGTCAACTCTACACCGTTAGTGTTACTATCCTCTGAAGTGTCACTTGTAACTTTTATAAATGAATCATATTCGTAGCTTTTTAAGTGAAGGCGTCATGTTGTAATCGTGACGTCTTCACACTCCCTTTTTGTGACGTTTTTGTAACTTGGTCATTTTCTTCGTTTTCTGGACCAAATGAGCAAAAAACACATCTTATTTTCAGCATTTGCTTCCCAAGTACCTAAAACTCAAATAGAAACGATTTAAGGAAATAAATGATCAAATATGTACGATTTTAGAGGCTAGATGACCCCTTAAAAATGCAAGTTTTTACATCCCATCACAATGCAACAAGCACAAAAATGGCTGAAAGATAGCCTGCAACACATTTTGAGAAATATATCATATCATAAATGAAGAAGACTCGAAATTACAAGGAGAGAGACTTTTTTCGTCTCAGTCAGAACCTAAGCCTGACGCACGTTAACGGTTCAGCAGGAAAGAGACGGAAAATCTTCATATTACCTATACTTTGCATGGATATTCGCATTCGATAGGACTACACATGTATTAAATACGCAAAAGTCTAGATGATGAAACAATCTTCAAAATATTTTGTAGTCAATTGCATAAATATTCACATACGAGGCTGAGCTCACATTGTACGCTCCCTGACATTTGGGAAAATGACTTGTCAAAATTCTCACCTTCATGACAAGAGTACATCTCCATATCTCCCTGATATTTAATATAGTAATGGACCGGAGGGACTTGATAGCGTATAGAAGTTTCAGCCTAATTGCTAAAGCCCATACACCGTAATAGGCCCAAAAACAAGCCAACCAAGGCTTAAGGCCCGACATACACTTGCTTCCCAAGCCAATCACTAACAGAACCTGCTTGAACAGGGTATCCAGGCAACAACTAGACTGGGATCTTATCCCGAAGACCATTACGACAAGACTATACGTGGCACTACCTCATTCGACTAAGAGAGAGTGTTATGCACATAACACCAGCACATGTATGCGATCATGTAGCAGTCCAAAAACATTTCAAAACCAAGGATGACACTCTGTTAGGTCACCATGTTAATCACATAAGCTAGGGTTTTAGAGAGAGAAAGCAGAGAGAGATTTGAAGGATCTTATGAAAGGATAAATAAAGTGAAATATTCAAAGAACCAACCCTTTCTCCCATAAGGAGAGGGGGTATTTATAGTGTTTACATCATGTAGGGTGTTACCCTAATTCTAGAAGCTTCTATCATGGCCCAAGGGCTTACTACATGGACCGGATAACTAAATGATAACAATTATAAGCCTAATATACTTAACGACCTATTACAAATATAATGACTAGCACTTTACATTAAAAAGGTAATCCTAAAAATCTTCCCTTAAGGATTGATCATTGTTCTTTGTTCTTGTCCTTTTGGTCAGCAGTGTTTCCTTTGTCTCTTCGTCAACTTCTTTCAAGACTAGTGTCTTTACTTCTTATCCAACGCGCTCATACGACTTGATGAACTTTGTGCTTCATTGTTGAATCGTTCTCATTCATTGTCTTTGATCTTTGTCATTTAACTTTTCTGATTCTTTTGACTTTGACATAGAACTGTTGTTGTACTTTTACATTACTTGATCTTTGATGAGAACTTTTCTTGAACCTTATGTACTTATTTGCCATGAGCATGTGGATCATGAATATGATTTGATGACTATAAGAAAGTGGATTTAGTGGCATGTAAGGTCCCACTTAGCATGGTTTTGGTTTTGGTTTATCTTTGTTTTGAATTGTAAAGCTGTTATATTGCAACTAACATACAAGTAGGAAAAAAACTATAAATTCATAACGTATTTTAAAAAAAAAAAGTAAAAAAAAAAATAATAACTCGTTATACTCTATATACTTCACCTATTGTCATAATAGATAACCGTTTTCATTTTGTTCGGTTATTTTCTGTCCGTTTTTATCCGTTTTCGTAAATCGTTCATTTTTATTCGTTTTAATTTTAATCTTTCCGGATAAAAACAGATAAAAAAACGGATAAAACGGATAAAATTTGTTTGTATTATCCACGTCAAAACGGATAAAAACGGACAGAAAATATTACGGATAAAAATGGATAAAAACCGTTTTTATTATCCACGTCAAAACGGATAAAAACAGACAGAAAATAACCGAATAAAATAAAAACGGTTATGTATTATGACAATAAGTGAAGTAGATAGAGCATAATGAGTTTTTTTATAAAGTACGTTATGAATTTATAACTTTTTTCTTATACAAGTATCATATCATACTTGAGCACCAACCGAATGTAATACCCTTTAAATTGTAAAAATTTGTAAGAGACTAGACTCTAGAGAGTGATGCTCATCACCAAATTGATTTTATTGTTATCAAAGGGTAAGTGCCAAAACTTCGATTGTTAGTGCACATTGTGTTTTTATAAACTTGGTTGTGGTCACGCCAATTGTTTGTTCGTATCATTCAATCCAAACAAATAAATTTCAGATTAGCTTCACATCCATGAATGAGACAACATATAGAAAATAGAAAAAGTGTAATAATAGTGGCCATTTTATATGATGAAAAATTGAAAATGAAGGAAGAAAAGACAGATCCGACAATTAGAAAGTCAAAAACGAGAAAGTTTTCCAAAGGGGAAAATACCAAGCACAAACCACCATCACCATCTCTTTAAATGAATGACAATGGCTCAAAGTCTTACGGTTCCACTGCTAGAACGCTTGTTTATGTATTAGAAAGGTAACAGTCAACAGTATATTAGTGCTGATGATTGTTGATGATGACAAATATCGATGGGTATATCTAGAAAATGTAAAAAGACCGTATGAGTGTCTCCCATTTGAATGATCGAGTGAGCACTAGATGTCTAGATGGTTTCCGAGAAATATCTTAGCAGCAAAGATTGTTTGTATTGTTCCAAGAAAAAAAAAAAAAAAAAAAAAAAAAAAAAAAAATTGTTTGTACGGTATATGTAAATTTTTTCGAGACCAACTTTAGGTAAACAGAAAAGTTAAAAGGAACTAAAATCCGTATAACAACATGGAGTAATATTGATTAAATGTCTAGTCCATTATATACGATAGCATACCGATTTATTGTAACACGCTACTTTGATAATAATTTACTACAAACCGTAAATCGAATGAACTCTAAGTATGAAAATTGATTGGCACACTTCAAATTTTTATTAAGACACTCAATAATATACATTAAAGAGTTGTACTTTAAGTATTGGGGAAGTGAATGTCTAGTCCATTATATACACCGGAGTGTCCCAATAAATAATAGGAATGTGTCAATCACTTTCCATAAGTATTTGATTATGGGAGATGATTTGCATACTTTCAAAAATGATTGTGATACTCAAATTTTGAGTAAATAGACATTTATACCATTGCAGGATAAACATAACTAAAAAGAATGTGACAGTATAAATGTCCAAACACTCAAAATTTGAGTGTCCCAATCAGGGACGGAGCTAGAAATCCGAGTTAAGGGGGGCCGTAACTATTTATTATATAATAGTAACATACATTTTATAGATTGTCAAAACTCTGAATATTTATAAACGAGGTCGTTTTTATTTCATTATACACTGAATTATAGATATGTTACTCTAACAAAGATAACTTGTGCATTTCAATGTCTTATTTATCTTTGGTTTTCATGAAACGAGTCTTTTAAATTATGAACTACTACGTACTATAGTAGAAAATCTCAGTGATATGTCTCCAACCAAATATTTTGAACAATATATCTAAAATGAGTTAACTTTGTCAAGTATTAAATGTTCAGGGGCAAAAGTAACACTATGCATCTAAATAAGATTGGTCTGACCACAAACAAACACGTACACGTGATATTATATTTCTGTCTTATCTTTGACTTTCTTTCTCTCTATCCCTGGTTCATCTTCTTCACAAGAACATGATTTAAAAATTAGATCTTCATCTTCTCATCTGTTTTTCCTCTATCATTTTCTATTAAATCAAGGTGATGCCCCTAAAATTTTGATGACCTGGGCCGTCGCCCACCTCGCTTGACACTAGGGCCGGCCTTGTTGGCAGGGGCTGGACTAACGAATTTGTGAAACGTTAGCCGGAAATCAAGCTACATGGTTGGCTAGTTGAGCCAGTTGGGGGTGGCTGAGCACCCGCTAGCCCCCCCCATTGGCTCCGTCTCTGGTCCCAATCATTTATGTGAGTGTGCGAATCACCTCTCCTTGATTATACTTGGGCCTTAACCTATCATCTAACACTGTCTTGCAATTTAGACGGGAGCACTACAACATAAACCATTTATAGCGTCTACAAAAGTAGTCGCTATGAGTGGCACTTAGACGCTAAAAACCTTTAGCGACTAAAAGTTGTCTCAAAAACATCCGTCGCCTAATACTCGTCGCTAAATGTATTTAGCGACTGCATAACGTGACTTCTATTGAAACATAGGAGAAAGCCAATTAAACCAACCCAGGCCAACTCTTGGCTTTTGGCCCTCCATCAAGACTAGAGATGACAATTGAGGCGTGGCGACCATGCTTATCGGGTTACAAGGCGGTTTGCGGCTTAAACGGGGATATTAGTCGGGTTTGGGACGAAGAGCAGAGAATAACATTCTCCCCTTCCGCCTGAATAATATATACAAATATATGTATACGTATATGCTATTTTGTAAGTATTTATATAATAAAACTTATTTTCCTTTTTTTTATCTTTTTTTTTTGAGTTTGCAAAATTGTGATTATAGAAACTTGTTTAATATCATATTTTTGAGTTGTAATTATTGGTGGGGTAATTTATCGTTATTATGTATGATACTTGAAAACTTAATAAGGATTATTTGTAAATGGTGCTCACATGTCGCGCCATGATATAGCTCTTAGGGGGTAGCAGTGGGTTCGGGGTGGCCATCGGTATGACCCAAACTGATCGGTAACACCAATACCACCTATTCGGTGTGGTGTGGGTGTTCTTCAAATCGGCAATGTTCACCGAATTGGTGTGGGAGAGGTATTTCAAAAGAAAGCCGTTGAACGGCTAAAAATATTACCGTTGGGAGCTAATGATGATGACACTTGTAACATGAGTACATTAGATGTTATTCTAAGAAATATTGGATCATATGGGAATGGTTTTGTATTGTATTTGGAGAATGGTGAAGTGATGGCTGCAATGGTGGTGCTTGCTGCAGCCATTGTGACTGATTCAGTGTGTGGTGCTTGATGGTTAGTTTTGGTTTTTCTTACAAGGTGGTGTAAGGAAATGTTTATTACGTTTTAATATAATTATAAATATAAAAAAATGTAAAATAAAATTAGATGAGGTATGGGTTAGACATGGTTGCCACTAAAAATTTATGGTTAGGTATGAGATTGTTATGAGATGATGGTGGGTGATTAGGTATGGATTAGGTATGGTGACATGACTGCCACCCTGTTAGGAATTAGAAATTCCAGGTATTAAAGAGTCGGTCACCTCAAGTATATGTAATCGTTAGAAAGCTCGTAGTCGTAGTTCTTTTAAGTTAAGTAGTATTTAGTTAAGTAACACCGTGGAGGACGGACGGGTCTTTACCCACTGTATGCCTGATCCACAGCCCGATGTGTGGCGATTTATGTAAGACTATATATACTCTCTACCTCCCAAGGTAGAGAGTTGGAGCTCATAATAATATCTTTCACTTTCTCTCACTAAGTTCCCTAAACCTCTAACTTTCTCTCTCTAGAATTCCATCTATATGCTACTTTGTGTTATGGTTTGATGTGTATGTGAAAAGTTATATCTTACAATTGGTATCAAGAGCCATGGTTAGATCATATCTTGCACATCTTTGGATTTCTAGTGGTTTTTGAGTTTGAAAAAGTTTAGTGGTTTTTGCATCATTTGGTTGATTACTTGTGTTAAAGTTTGAATTTTGCTAGTACTTTTATGTTTAGAATCATCACAAGTGTTTAGGTTTTCATTTGGTAAGCTTGAATCATCTTGGTTGGGTTGTTTTTGGATTGAAAAGTGATGTTTATATGGTTTTTCTTGCTAGCGACTTAGCTCACGGATTATTTTCTTCATAGCGACTTGCTTTACAAATTTGTAGCGAGTTACAGTTTTAGACCTAGCGAGTTAGATCTAGCGAGTTAAAGTACAAGTAGTGGACTCTCCACTACGAGTAGCGACTTGGTGGTAGCGACTTGGTCTGTAGCGAGTTGCTCTTTAGCGACTTGTATCTTTAGCGACTTGAGTAGCGAATTGCTGCCAAAATTTTGCTAGCGACTTGAGTCTTAGCGAGTTACTACTTAGCGACTTGCATTTGTCTAGCGACTTGGGACTCTAGCGACGTAGTGGTGTAGCGAATTAAGTGTTAGCGACTTAGTGCATTATCTTCTAGCGACTTAGTGCATTATCTTCTAGCGACTTGAGTGATTGTTTACGGTTTTCTCTTGATTCAGTAAAATCCCGTGAAAGAATCTATTTCCCGGTTTAATCACAGAGTTATAAAATCCCGTATAATCTGTTAACATGTCTACCAACGTTCCTACTGTCATCTCCACTGTTGCCGAGGATGTTCAAGCAGCTGGCTCAGATACTCGTCCACCCATGCTTGACAGAACTGACTACGATTCTTGGGCTCAACGAATCAGATTGTATTGCCTTGGAAAGGAAAATGGTGTCAACATTCTCAAATCCATTGATGAAGGACCATATCGAGTTGAGACGACTAGAGACATACTTGATACTAATGAAGATGGTACTCCTGTTTACGGAATGGACAGACCTAAGATGTATGATGAGCTTGATGATAAGGATAAAAAGAGATTTGATGCAGATATCAGGGCTTCAAACATTGTTCTTCAAGGTCTTCCTAAAGACATCTACAAGCTGATCAATCATAACACTTATGCTAAGGCTGTTTGGGATAATGTTAAGATGCTTCTCTCAGGTTCAGAATTAACTATGGAAGACAGAGAATCCCAACTCTATGATGAATTTGAGCACTTCAAGATGAAACCAGATGAGAATGTCTATGAGTACTATGTGAGATTTCATAAGTTAGTTAATGACATGAGGAACATCAGAATGACTATGCCTAACATTCAGTTGAACTCAAAATTTGTGAACAACATGAATCCCGAATGGCACAAGTTTGTTACCGCTGTGAAGCTCACTAAAGGATTGAAGAATACAAACTATGAACAACTCTATGCCTTCCTCCTTCAGAATGAGAGACATGCTATGTTTGAAAATTTGATTCTCAATCAGTTCAAAACCAACCAGGGAGAGACAAGCTCGTCTAATGACTCTACAACTTTCTACTCAAACATCGGAATCACAACCAAAGCATCACAAGTCATACCCTTGGGTAATGGTAATCACAAACTCATTCCTGATCCTATGTACAAACAAGCTGATGCTGATGCTCACGTGGGTAACTTCATTAATCAACTAGCTCTTCTCATTAGTCAAAACATGAATACTCTCCCACAAACCAACAACAACCTCAGAACAGCATCTAACCCACACAATCAAGCCACTGTTAAAGATGGAAGGATCGTGGTGCAACCAGTTCAGGAAAGACAGTATGATCAGGGACGAGGTGGAGCTGGGAGAGGTTATGTTGGCAACCAGAATCGAGGAAGGAATGGTAACCAAGGTCAAGCTAAGCCCATCAAATGTTATAACTGTGGTGGTGAGGGACACATTGCAAGGAACTACACATCTCCAAAGCGTCCACAGAATGCTGATTACTTCAGAGATAAGATGCTGCTAGCACAAGCTCAGGACAATGGTGCTGCTTTGGATGAAGAGGAATTGTTGTTTCTTGCTGAGGGCAATGCCAAGACCTATGATGCAGATGTGGATGAGCAGCCTATTCAGGAGATAGGTCACAATCATCAGAATGCCTTTCAAGTCGCTGACTGTGATGCATACGACTCTGATGTGGATGATGGACCTACGGCACACACAATTTTTATGGCTAGCATTTCTCCAATGGTTTCTCCCAAGGTCTCTTCTTCACCACTAGCTGGGCCATCCCATGACAAGCTCATCTCAGAGGTATTAAAACTATACGATGATGCTGATGTGCAACAGATGCATGACAAAGTACAATCAACTGAAGCTTTTGAATCAAATATTGAAAATATGGGTAATATCGATATTGTCCCATATGATCAATATGTGAAACAAAGTGAAAGTGAAGTTGTACCAAGTGATGCATCTTCTGCAGTCAACAATGACTATGTTTTTGATGAATACACTGCATGTGCCCCTGATGATTCCGTAATTTCTGAACTAAATGCCTATAAAGAACGTGTTGCTATTTATGAACAACGTGCTAAGTTTGAGTTGACCACTCGTGAGCAGGAAATGGATGACCAAGTGAGTACAGTAATTAGAAAAAGTAAGTTTAGAGAAGAAGTATTAAAACAAGAATTAAATTCCTTGCAAGAAAAACTTTCTAAAACAGCTAAACAAAAACAAGAACTTCAAGAAAATGTGAAAATGCTTAAGCAAGAATTTAATGCAAAGGAATCAAAACTCTTGAGAGACTTTTCTAATCTGAAAACTTTGAAAAACAAACTTGAAAACAAGTTGTACATACAAAGAAACACCATTCAAACTGCTCACATGGTCACTAAACATAGAGTTCTAAGCGATAAGCATAGTGTTCCCATTATAGATAAACCCAACCCTGAGTACGAAAAGATAGCAAAAGCAGCTCAAAGTGTGATCTATGATGGCAATGAGATTCTTAAACCTAGACAAAAACCTAGTTGCTTTGTGTGCACAGATGAAGATAAGAAATTAGATGAAATCACTAGGGAGAAAATGAATAAGAAACAAAATGATCCTAAATGCAAAGAGAAGAAAGTAATTATCACTCCCCATGACTACAAAAAGGAGAATTGGATCTCCTTGAACATGTTTAAGCCTCAAACATTGTTGACTCCCGAACAAGTTTTCTGGAAAATGGACTTAGATAAGCAGAAAGCAGTTAATATTATTGAAACAAACCCTCCCCTTAGGAAAATGCCTAAAGCAACTGTGTATCCTCCCAATACACCAATGCATCTAGTTCCTAGAATAATTGCTACTAAAAGCAAGATCTTAATCAGTCAATATGTTATTTTTCAACTATTTGTTGATTTTGAGAAAACCTGTAAGAAAAGGATCACACCCACTGGGATTACTGAAGGGGAAAGGGGTTTTGAGCAAATGAAAGAATGCTATTTGACTGAAGTTATGCCTTTCTTTAAACTTCTAAAAGATCACTTTGAGAGTCTTAAAAAAGGGATAGAAACTGATATCAAGGGAATGGAAAAGGAATTTGATGCAATGGTAGTTGAAGTTAGTGATTATGAGCGTGCACTAAAATATAATGAGATTGAGAGGAAGAACTTGCATACCTTAAATGAGACTCTTATTACTGAATGTGTTGCTCAAGACATTTTTTTCACTGCTTCAAATTACTCTATTAATGCTTCCAAATTTCATGAACTATCTGTGGCCCTGAAAGTCTCCCATGATCGTGTCATTGAGCTTGAAAAAACTAATTCTAAACTAAACGAGAAAATTGAACTGGATGATCACGACAATTTGGTTAAACAATTTTCTAAACTAGAAGTTGAGTATTTTAATTTACAACTAAAATATCAACATCTCAAAGAAAATGTCAAAACTTCAAATATCAAGACATCTTCAGATGATCCAGAGTTTGATGCAGTTTTTCAAATAACAAACGTGATGAACAGATTCAAGCTCAGTGCAACACGATCAGAAAGTTGAAAGCCCAAATCTCTCAAGTAAAGGGTCAAACGAACAATATGACAGGCTCCCAAATGCCTCATCTTTTAGATTCTCAGAATTCTCAAACGTTTCATCTTCAAAACCTAGTAAATGCTTTACAAAAGGAAAACGAAAGTTTTCTAGAAGAAAATGAAAAGGTTAAACGTCATTTCAATGAGTTATTCGAATCAATTAAAGTCACTCGTAACAAAAATAACGAACAAATAGCTTCGTTGCAAAAGGAAATTGAGAATCTGAAGAGTCAGGTAAAAGGGAAAATGCCAATGAACAATGGGGAGAATGTTGTATCAAAGGTTCACTCTTGTAATAAATATGCTTTATCTGTGACATATGTCCCTCCTCATATAAGGAACAACAAACTTGCCATTCAAACATACTTCTCATCCCTTAAGGATTGCCTAGAATGTCTGCGTGAGATTGTTGAAGAGGATAAGCTAGAGAAACCTCATGATAATGCAATTGGACATGCATGCTTATATGCCAAACGATCTCAAGAAATCTTAGAATGCTTGATCACAATATGCCCAAAGTCATTAGGTGAGAGAGTTAATCCTTTGATTCCATGCTCAATGCCTAACGCTAAGTATGATATGCATTCGATTCCCAATGTTTTGAATGTGAACCGTAGTGTGCCTTTAAGTAGTTCAGTTTCCAGATCTGTCAATGCTAAGAAAGAGAACTCAAGTGTGCCTTCTAGGAGTACAAATCACAGTACCTCTAGTTTTAAGAAAGTGAACCTTAGTGCACCTGCATGTAGTTCAGACCCCAGAACATCTAAACAGGTGATGCAAAGAGTAGTTAAACCAACTAATGTTCCCATTCCCTCTACAGGAGTAATCAGTGACATTAAACGGAGCAGGTCAAAGTCTCAAGACAATACAAGGAATGATAGGACCTCTCAAGCTATGAATGTGCACTGGAAGAGAGTAGAAGAACAATCTAGGAACTTTAAGCTTGAATTGAATAAAACGAATCGTGTTGATTCTAGTATTAGCCATAGGCGTACTGTAATTAATTCGAATTCCGATACTATTTGCAAACCTTGTACTGATGTCTGCTTGAATTCTGTTTCTAATCATGAATGTG
Organism: Chrysanthemum seticuspe; assembly: GCA_019973895.1. NCBI lineage: Eukaryota > Viridiplantae > Streptophyta > Magnoliopsida > Asterales > Asteraceae > Chrysanthemum > Chrysanthemum seticuspe. The sequence goes on from BPTQ01000004.1 coordinate 304,920, forward strand.
GTGTTACTGTTCTGCCTAATGATGTTAATTGTCCAGTTAATATTGTTAATGCTAAAATTCACGCTAAGAAGGCTAAAAGGCAAAAACGAAAGAAAGTTAGAAAACAGTGGAAACCCACAGGAAGAACATTCAGTAAAATAGGCTTTTATTGGACACCTGTTGGTCTTAAGACTAATCAGATAATGCCCACTAGAAAATGGATGCCTACTGGTAGAACTATTCCCTTAAGAAGTGATCACACTGTGAACAGGGCTAATACTGACACTAGTACTGCATCTATTCACAACGATTCCATTGCCTCACTTTCTGATATGAATGCTTCTATCTCTGATGTGGGTGTTCCAAACATTGTTACTAACCAAATGGAACCCATTCTTGCATGGGGATCCCAATTATCCAGTTATCCATTCTTGTCTGTGTTCAACTGCAGATCGTTCAAATCGTTCTGTGGTACCTGGACTCAGGCTGTTCCAAGCATATGACTAGAGACCGGTCGCGGCTCATGAACTTCGTGAGCAAATTCATCGGGACTGTTAGATTTGGTAATGATCATTTCGGTGCTATTATGGGTTATGGAGATTATGTTGTCGGTGATAGTGTCATCTCTAGAGTTTACTACGTAGAAGGTTTGGGACATAATCTGTTCTCTGTTGGTCAATTCTGTGATTCTGATCTAGAAGTTGCCTTCAGAAAACATACCTGCTTTGTTAGAGATCTTAATGGGAAGGAACTGTTAAAAGGAACTCGTGGGTCAAATATTTACACCATCTCTATCGATGACATGATGAGGGCTTCTCCAATCTGCTTGTTATCAAAGGCTTCAAAAACAAAGTCATGGTTATGGCATCATCGTCTCAATCACTTGAACTTCGGCACCATCAACGATCTTTCCAGAAAGGACTTAGTTGTAGGTTTACCTAGACTAAAGTATGAAAAGGATCATCTTTGTTCAGCATGTCAATTGGGAAAAAGCAAGAAGTATGCCCATAAACCCAAACCTACTAACTCTATCACTGAAGTTCTTCATATGATTCATATGGATTTATGTGGACCAATGAGGGTGCAGAATATCTTTGGGAAGAAATATGTGTTAGTTGTGGTTGATGATTACTCTAGATTCACCTGGGTCAAGTTCTTAAGGACAAAGGATGAAACTCCTGATATTATCATCAAACTCATCAAACAGCTGCAGGTTCGACTAAACAAAATTGTCAGAATTATCAGAACAGACAATGGAACTGAGTTTGTCAACAAACAACTTAGTGAATTCTATGAAAGCGTTGGAATCAGCCATCAAAGAAGTGTTCCACGAACCCCTCAACAGAACGGTGTAGTTGAAAGACGAAATCGTACTCTTGTTGAAGCCGCAAGAGCTATGCTTATCTACTCAAAGGTTCCAATGTTTCTCTGGGCTGAAGCAATTGCCACTGCATGCTACACACAAAATCGTTCCCTGATTCACACTGTTCATGGAAAAACTCCATATGAACTTGTCCACAACAGAAAACCTAATCTATCTTTCCTTCGTGTGTTTGGTGCATTGTGTTATCCAACTAATGAGGGTCAAGACTTAGGCAAACTTAGGGCTAAAGCTGACATTGGAGTATTTGTAGGATATGCACCAAACAAAAAGGGATACCGAATCTACAACAAAAGAACCCGAAATATCATGGAAACAATTCACGTTACGTTTGATGAGCTGACCGGTCAAATGGCTCCTGGACACTCCAGCTCAGGACCTGCACTTCAAAACAGTCCCATTGGATCATCTCTTGTTCCAAACTCTTCTCAAGAAACTCCATATGTACCTCCATCTGAAGATGACTTAAAGAAATTGTTTGATCCTATGTTTGATGAACTGTATGATTCAATTACTAATGAGGTATTGATCCCTACAACAGAGGTTGCTCATATTCCTGTGAATGAAGTCAATCCTTCAATATCAATATCTTTAAGTCAAGAAGCACCTGCTGCTGATCCTTCAGTCTCATCAACAAATCATCATTCTTCAAATGTACATCATGGAAATGTTTCTGGCATCAATGATGAAGTTAATCCCTTTGCTACTCCTGAAGATGCTCCATTTGAAAACATATTTGCTACTCCTGAATCATCATCAGAACCATCTTCTTCAGGAGACATCGACTCTGCTACCTCAGTTCCTCAACAACTGCCACATGAACACCTCAGAAAATGAACTCACGATCATCCATTAGACAACATCATTGGAAATCCCTCTCGTCCTGTATCAACCCAGAAACAACTTGCAACCAATGACTTATGGTGTTTCTTCAACTCCATACTATCTAAGATCGAACCAAAAGATGTTAAAACCGCCATGAATGAAGACAGCTGGTTCAATGCCATGCAAGATGAAATTCATGAGTTTGATCGACTTGATGTGTGGGAGTTAGTACCTGCTCCAGACTGTGCTATGATTATTGCCCTTAAATGGATCTTCAAAGTGAAACTTGATGAGCATGGTGATGTGTTGAAGAACAAGGCTCGATTAGTTGCTAAAGGATATCTTCAAGAGGAGGGTATAGACTTTGAAGAATCCTTTGCTCCAGTTGCTCGAATCGAGGCAATCAGAATCTTTCTGGCTAATGCTGCTAGTAAGAACATGGTAGTATATCAGATGGATGTAAAGACGGCATTTCTGAACGGAGATCTTAAAGAAGTCGTCTACGTCAGCCAACCTGAAGGATTTGTGAATCAAGAGCATCCTACTCACGTTTATCGTTTGAAGAAGGCTCTTTACGGTTTAAAGCAAGCTCCAAGGGCATGGTATGATACACTGTCAAAGTTTCTTCTATCAACCGGATTCATCAAAGGAGCAGTTGATCCTACATTGTTCACGAGGAAGTCAGGCAAACATTTAATTCATGTTCAAATTTATGTTGATGATATTATTTTTGCCTCGACAGACCAAATGGAATGTGATCGTTTTTCAAATGAAATGAGTTCAAAGTTTCAAATGTCAATGATGGGACAAATGTCATTTTTCTTGGGATTACAAATTTCACAAAGTCCTGGAGGCATTTTCATAAATCAATCTAAATATGCAACAGAGATTTTAAAGAAATTTGGATTTGATTCAAGTGACCCTGTTGACACCCCCATGATTGACCGAACCAAACTAGATGAGGACCACTCAGGGATTATGATTGACCAAACAAAATATCGTAGTATGATTGGATCCCTGATGTACCTCACAGCTAGTAGACCAGACATCTTGTTCGCTGTTTGCATGTGTGCTAGATACCAGGCTAAGCCTACTAAAAAGCACCTTGAAGCGGTTAAACGGGTCTTTCGGTATCTCCAAGGAACCATCAATATGGGTCTTTGGTACCCAAAAGACACCGGTATGTCACTAACAGCATATGCAGATGCAGATCATGCAGGGTGTCAAGATACTCGTCGAAGTACGTCAGGAGGTGCTCAGTTTTTAGGTGATAAGCTTGTGAGCTGGTCTTCAAAGAAGCAAATGAGTACTTCTATTTCCTCTACAGAGGCTGAATACATAGCCATGTCATCTTGTTGTGCTCAAATCTTATGGATGAGATCTCAATTATCTGACTATGGCTTTGAATTCAACAAAATCCCTCTGTACTGTGATAATAAAAGTGCTATTGCTCTCTCATGCAACAACGTTCAACACTCAAGAGCAAAGCATATCGACATTCGACATCATTTCATCAGGGAACAAGTGGAAAAAGGTGTGGTAGAACTATATTTTGTGAGGTCTGAATATCAGTTAGCAGACATCTTCACCAAAGCTCTTCCAAGAGAACGTTTTGAGTTTATTCTTCCACGTCTTGGTTTGAAAAGCCTTCAACCAGAAACTCTCAAACGTCTTCAGGAGGAAGACGAGGAGTAAAGGTCTATCTTCATCTATCTCTTGTAAATATTTATTCGAAAAACAAAATACAAAAATATAAAACTTTCAAAATCCATAAAAATTTGAAAAATTCGAAAAAGCTTCAAAAAATATTGTCATTTTTTGTCATGTTTTTCTCGGTTCGATAATATCTACGGTCTTTGTGATGTCATTCAAAGAATGACACGGGTCTTTAGATGTTGTTCGAATTCAAAAAAAAAAAAAAAAAAAAAAAAAAAAAAAAAAAAAAAAAATGAGAAATGAATGGTTTATTGTCATTTTCAGGCAATAACCCGGTTCTTAAAGAAAGAACAGAGCCATGTTTCTCCATGTTTTCAAATTCCATGCTCTGATTCTATAAACATTTATCTGCTGAAAACTAAATGCTTTGAAAAATAACTCGGTCTCTATTTTTGATAATCATCCGGACTTATTTGCCAAAATCTCTATCTCTCAATCAACAACCTATGTCATTGATTGAGAGGGAGAATGATTTCAATTAAATTAAAAAGTTATTTGGCATTAAATTGTTTTCAATAGATGTACATGTATGTTTTATCAATGGAGTTTAAAGTCTTAAAATCCGATCCTTATCAGTTAAAACGCTTTCATAATCAAGTCACAACTCTCCTTAAAAGCTTTCAAAATCAATTTAAATCTATAAGAGATCACAAATCTCAAATGATTTGATAAATTGTGATCGGGGGAGAATGTGTGATTTAAATTGGATTTAAACTGATAATTCGGTAAATGATTTTATAAGGATGTACAGGCTGTCCTTCCCACATGTGACAAACGATTTCAAATTTTCAATGCACATGTTGAGGGGGAGCATCTATCTTAAACCTTTGATTTAAAACGTGATCAGTTATCTCAATGTGCAAGTTCCCTCTAGTATGTGCAAAACTCTTTTCAAACCTCGAGGCACATATTGAGGGGGAGCGAATTTATGGAAACCTCATCCTTCCCGGAAATGCTATATCTACTTGATTTGATGTGGGAAGTGATGTTGATATTTTTTAGAAAATGGTAATCAAAGAAGTAATTTCTTCCTCTTGCCTTCGTGTGCAAAACGATCTCAGCATTTGATGCACATGTTGAGGGGGAGCACTTATTCTAAATATATCAAAAACAATTCAGGTACAAAATGCTTTGATAATATATCACAAGTATCTGGATTGATTTTCAAATGGTTTTCAATTGGATCCAATGGCAGATGAACAATACCAAATAGACCGACCAACTTTATTTTATGTACGGTGATATAAGGATGATAAGGTTAGGTATTGGTTCCCATGATCCGCCAGAACCGGAGGGATCTACCCAGGGACAATCCACTAGTTAGTGTAGAAGTCCTTAGGTATGATGTTAAAAGGAGAAAAATGAGATATGGGAAAAGTGCGGACTAAGACTGAGCTAGTACTGGAATAAACCCAACAAGGTCTAGTTATGAAGTCTCGGTAAGCACTGAAGGGGTTGAAGAATTAAAAAGAATTGAATGAGAATAGGGTGAAAACAAATAGCCCTCCATTAATTCAACCTTAGGGCAGAAACCGGGTTCAATTCATATGCTACTGATGGTAACATCGGTATTGAAGACAAGACATCATGGACCCAGTGACGCACTGCACTTCAACTTTCCAAACCACTCAAGTTTCTCTTAAAAGAACTTGTTTCATTCTCACGGGGAACCGACATTACCTATCGACTTTCTCTTAGAGATTGTTGATATTGAAGAAGGAGACCCTCTCCCTAGTCTCCGGCACAGGATCCAAATATGCACATATTGAGTCTAGAGCCACGAGATCATCAATAAATCTCATTAGGACACTTTCAATGAAGACTCTCTGTTTCATACAATGTGGAAAGAGAGATTATATCTTGAGTCCTACGCATTATCCTTGTGGTATTGCCAGAACATCTGAGTGATGTGTATACATATTCACTATGAAGATGGAAAGCCTTCTGGAGCCAACATCAAACAAGCTCCTGGTAGGTGGCATGTGAGATCTATTATATAGATCAACCATGTGACAGCTGAACAGAAACAATGGGGCGATTCAATCTCTTGAATCAATCCTGGTTCAGGATATGGATTGACGGATACCTTTAAAAAAAAAAAAAAAAAAAAAAAAAAAAAAACAGTCTTTGGGCTTAACAACTCTTTTCTTTAGCACATCGACCGTGTACTCATTATTCAAACCAAAAGGTGTTTTTATGATTGATAATTGATTTTCAACAAAACCTTCGTTGTATTGCAAAAACAATTTCTATTGAGCAATACACGATTGTTTTTCAAATCTCTTTTCATCAATCAGTGGACTTAAAATTCGCTGGTTCACTCACTCCGTGTTGTCTTCTTTGAGATGTTTCGGTTTGAGAACAGCTAGAACAGCTGCGAAACTCTGTCAAGGAAATTCTTCGGAATTATACCTGATCACAGGCAGTACATGTACTGATCAACGGGGAACTGTGGGCCGTGTACCTCAATTCAACGAAAGTGATCAAAGACACTTTCGTGCGATTTATTGCTAACTGTCGTATGCAGGTACGCCCGACGTTTGCAGCTGATCAGTATGAAGCGGTCAATCCATAGCCGCATGCTCACTTAACACATTCATCTATAAAGAAATCATGATTAGTGCATCAATGACTCTGATATTTTCACTCCATGCTTCTGCTACGCTGCTGCCAATATCATGATTCAACAAATGCTTCCGCTACTCTGATGAGAAGATATCATGATCCATAATGTGAGCATGTCGGTCCCAAAGTCACAACATCACATAATACCAACACCACTAAGGATGTCTCAGAGATTGATGATAGCTGATGATCTCATAAGATGGCTCAAATTTATTATCACGTGGATCAGTAAAAGACCTCCACTTGGAGTAACCAAACATGCAATGTGAAGAATCAATGACTACGAGCTTAGGTGCAAAGGACTACATCAAGAATGCAAGATCAATTGATTAATGTATTATCGAGTTGTATTCAATGTAATTTTGATACATGATTGAGGTGACCTCCCTTAGGGGGAGATTGTTAGGAATTAGAAATTCCAGGTATTAAAGAGTCGGTCACCTCAAGTATATGTAATCGTTAGAAAGCTCGTAGTCGTAGTTCTTTTAAGTTAAGTAGTATTTAGTTAAGTAACACCGTGGAGGACGGACGGGTCTTTACCCACTGTATGCCTGATCCACAGCCCGATGTGTGGCGATTTATGTAAGACTATATATACTCTCTACCTCCCAAGGTAGAGAGTTGGAGCTCATAATAATATCTTTCACTTTCTCTCACTAAGTTCCCTAAACCGCTAACTTTCTCTCTCTAGAATTCCATCTATATGCTACTTTGTGTTATGGTTTGATGTGTATGTGAAAAGTTATATCTTACACACCCCTCTTACATAAGATGATACAAGGTTATAAAAAAAATTGATAGAAAAAGTTTTGTAGCTTCAATTTGTATTATTTATGCTACTTTTTATGATAAGGTGTAAGTAATTTTTCAGAAAGTTAAACAAATATAAAAAAAAAATGCTATGCAACTTTAGGTAAAATAATGTTATGCTCTCAACCACTATAGCAAGAATACAAAGTAAAAAAATTGAAAAAGTAAAAACTTAAAAGTATAATTTTAGGTAACTAAAATTAAGAACAAATTATATTTACAAAAGTGTAAATATAAAGTAAAACTCAAATGGGCTAAATTGCAAATCATTATTTGTTACATAAGTTTAAAAGCAAAATAAAAGTTTAGAGAAAATTAAAAGGACTAAATTGGAAATTACTATTCATACTATTCATTTGATGAACAGTAATTTTTTAAATATATACTACTTATAATACACAAAGCACTCTCTCTCTTCATTAAATTTCAGACATTTCAGACTTGTAAGTGGTTAAGTTTGATGTACAAGACATTAAAGCCTAAAAATTCAGACTTGTTAAATATAGAAATAGAAACCACATTAATGTTAAAGAAACAAGACTCGAAAGAGCAATAACAAAAAAAAGATCTAAGATTTGTTCAAAGTATATTCGAATATTCAAAGATTTTTAAAGATCTTACATTTTTGAACAAGAATCGTCATAGATCTATAAGAAGTTTAATTTCTTTTTCTAATATCCAAACCATTTAAAAGAAAGAACAAAAACCGTAAACAGTTTCGTTCTTTTTTTTGTTCGGTTTAGGGTTTCGGGTTTAGGGTTTAGGGTTTAGGACCAAATACAAAACAACATAAAAATACCTACCCGAGACCCATTTAAAAGATCTTAGAGTCTTCTTTATTGTTCGGTTGTGATAAATGCTAATAGAAATAGTAAGAAGTAACCAAAGTGTTGTTTGATTTTTGTGAAGATATTATAATTAAAGGATATTTCTTTTGGGTACTATTATTAGAAGAAGAATACATGATCTGCTTCTTTTGTTTTGAGAAAAAATATATGTGGTGGCTGGTGAAGTGTGTTACAGATTAGGTTTACTAAAGTTTAAGGTTGGTTTTGGATCATTGGTGGGCCTTTTTTATTTTCAAACTTGGGCTATAACTTCATAGTTCTTATGGGTTTGGTGACATACGGTTGTAATAATTAGTAGAGATGAGTTCAACTAAAATACAATGTTATTGTAAAAAAGGTAAGACAAAATAATGGCCGTTAGATGATCCAATCAAAGGTTTATATGACTAATGGCAGTTTTGTGATTTTAAAAACTTTCAAATATATTAATCAAATTAGAAAAATAAAGAAAAAGGACAAGTCTTTTTCTAATAGAAATGGTCAACGAGTTTTGTTCGGTTATCAGATTTTGCAAAATTCATGGTGGCTTTTTCTCAATCTCCAAAATGAATGTGCTAAGACAATTGATGATTTTTAATTTTATTTTCTTTTTAATTCATCTTTATTATTCGTAACTCGAATCAACCAGTACTATTAATGTGATCAAGATATTTAATGTAGTCAATTAATTAACTGGTCAATAAATACAATTAATGCAGTTATTAAAACACCCTTACACAAAATATACAAATTATCAAGCATATTGTACAACTAACTTAAACACAATTCGTGCATTAAATGTCACTAATACAAATAATATACAAATATTCAAGTCCGAACGGGCAACGGGCCAAATGGGTTCGAGCTCAAATGGGTACAGTCCAAACGGGGTCGAGCCCGAACGAGAACGGGCCAAACGAGGTCGAGCTCGAACGAGAACGGGCCAAACGGACTCGAGCCCGAACAGGCACGGGTTAAACAAAATTCTTGATCCCCGTAAATTTATTGTCAAAAAGAACATAATAAACTAAAGTACATGATTCATCGAAAATTTTTATTTCAGTGTACCCGCCGCCGCAACGCGCGGGTACCCTGCTAGTTGATATAAAGTATAGATAGGTTCTTATTTTTTGAAGTTATTCGTACTGATTAGCCGAATTGTCACGTCCTTGTTTTAATTACCGCGTTGTTTTCCTTAATATCAGTCGTAGGGTAGTGCCAAATTCCCTAACTCTATAATTGTATAGAACTCGTTGAGAATCTTAATGTCAGCGATCGTAATTCTCAATGATGGAATATGTAGAACTCGTTAAGACTCTTAATGTCAGTGATCCCAATTCACGAAATAAATACAACGAACAAACCATCTATTGCAATATAGTGGAGCGTTTAGTCGGATGTTCAAGCAGATATCCTAAGATCTATCCAACTTTCCAACTCCTAACGTGATAGCAACTAATTAAACAAGAGACGAAAATAAATAAGCAGTAACCTGGTTTCCTCTAATCATAAGAAAACACTAATAAATCTAGCCTAGCATGTTAAAGAGAATAGAAATTAAATAAGTAATCACACAACACATAGACATATCGTAATGATTAAAGATTGAGTAACTTATATTCCATAAAACATAGAGTTATGGGGGTTAAAAACCCTTATAAAAGCTGGTAAATTTGTGCACCAATGGTCTCTCCAAGATCTTACACTTATCATGAAAACCATCCGAAAATATATACAGGAATACACATGGGACGGCGGCACTTTACAAGTGTGACATCGTCAGCTCACCATCATTAGGGTTTCGTTTATTGCATCGACTTAGTTTTGACGGCGTCACCTTATGGCTTGTGACGCCATCACGCTTCAATTTTCTGCTTTTGACGCCGTCATCTCTAGTCCGTCACTATCCTTTAAAGCATCACTTGTTATTTTTAATAAATTAATCATCTTTGTAGCTTTTCAAGTGACAACGTCACGTTGCAATCCTAACATCGCCACACTCCCTTTTTGTGACGTTTTCGTGACTTGGTCCTTTTCTTCATTTTCTTGTCCAAATGAGCCAAAAACACTTCCATTTCCAGTATTTGCTTCCCAAATACCTAAAACTTAATTAGAAACGATTTAAGGCAATAAATGATCAAATATGTACGAGTTTAGAGGCAAAATGACCCCTTAAAACGCATGTTTTTACACCGCATCAAATATCCCTACACTTAGGATTTGCTTGTCCTCAAACAAATGTGCTTTTATCCTAATCAATTTACAAGTTAGGGGGCTTTCAGCATTGTTTTAAAGATAGTTTACAACAAAACTCCCTCCATAATAGTCAAAACAAGCACAAAAATTATATACTAGCACCTCACGTAAAGTGTTTGGATTCTCACATCTCTCGAGTGTATAGGCTGTATAACATATATAGAAACGGGAAAATAAAACACTCTCTACCTGTCATAGCACAGATTACCATAGGCTTGATAAAGGATCAAACCTCCACTGCTTTGGCGTAAGCACCTAGGATAAACTATCAAAGAGGACTTTTAAAAGGTTGTAACGTTAGGTGTAAGGGTAAAGAAAACACGGTTTTGTGGATATAGGGAATTATTCTGGTGGCAAGCTAATCATCCAAGTTAGTTATTGTACAAAATGGCGTTGCTAAGCCAAGACTCGACTCACTAACTCTAACTCATTTTTTGTTTTTCTTGACTCAAACAAAATCAAAATACGGGACGATAGTCCGTATATTTTTTTTTTCTTTTTTTTTTTTGGTTTTCTATCTTTACCATCCGCAATATAATACATCAATACCCAAGGAATTTATTGTTCCATCCATACACTTGAATTTTTGAGTAAATAAAAACTAATTAATGACCCGAATTGCGAGGATCAAAACATGTGGAGTACTTAAACATTAACGTACATATAGGGGTAGTAATTTTGACTTTCTTACCCATTACTCCATCACAAATAGTACTAAACCCATGAGTCTCAATCATCCCAAAACTATATTTACAAGATATGACTCGACTTAGCAACCATGTAATTAACTAGACAATTAACTAAGGGTTTAACATAAATGTTCTAACAATAATGCACTAAAGAAGAGTGCATACAATGTAGGCTAAGGCGATTTGGGTGTAACATATAGGGGTGGATTGTAGACAATGCTCTTCATTAATATTTCGGAATCTACTGAAATATCACGAGAACCGCGAAAAAGATAGGCCCAGAGGGGTTAACTAGGGGTATCTTGTACTAAAAATGAGTACAAAAACTTGATGCGGATAATTATAAATATAAGAAGTTTTACAATCATCCTATGCAGCGTACATAACCGTTGAAGTGTAGTATATGTAACACACGAGGGAATAGTATTGTGAAGGCTCGAAATGTATGACGAATTAAGTATAATGGTTGAAGGATGATTATTTTAATATTTTTATATTTTTTAGAAAGCAAGTAAAAAACGCGGGGTTGAAGAGTTTGGTTTTATAACTACTAATTAACTAAACCAAACTAAATATGCGAAAAAGTAAATTGGTAACGCGTATGATAGATAAAGTTGTTTACTTAAAATCTTACTACTCCCTTGTTATATCCAATTGATTAGTCGAATTGTCACATCCTTGTTTTAATTACCGCGTTGTATTCTTTGATATCAGTCATATTGTGGTGCCAAATTCCCTAACTCTATGAATGTAAAGAACTCATTAAGAATCTTAACGTCACCGATCACAATTCCCAACGATGGAATATGTAGAACTTGTTATGACTCTTAATGTCGGCGATCGCAACTCATACAATAAATACAACGAACAAACCATCTATTGCACTATAGTGGGGCGTTTAGTCGGACGTTCAAGCAGTCATCCTAAGATATAGCCAGTTTTCCACTCCTAACGCGATAACAACTAACTAAATAAGAGACGACAATCAATAATCAATAAATATGTTTCATCTAATCCTAAGCAAACACTAATAAATCTAGTCTAGCATGTTAAAGAGAAGAGAAGATAAATTAATAATCACACAACATATAGATATATTGTAATGATTAAAGATTGAATAACTTATCTTCAATAAAACATGGAGTTATGGGGGTTAAAAACCCTTACAAAAGCTGGTAAATTCGTGCACCAATGGTGTCTCCAAGATCTTACACTTATAATGAAAATCATACGAAAATATATATAGGAATACACATGCGACGATGTCACTTTACAAGTGTGACGCCATCAGCTTGCCATCATTAGGGTTTCGTTAATTGCACCAACTTAGTTGTGACAGTGTTACCTTATGGTTTATGACGTTGTCATTCTTCAAGTTTTTGGTTCTGACGCGGTCAACTCTACACCGTTAGTGTTACTATTCTCTGAAGTGTCACTTGTAACTTTTATAAATGAATCATATTCGTAGCTTTTTAAGTGACAGCGTCATGTTGTAATCTTGACATCTTCACACTCCCTTTTTGTGACGTTTTTGTAACTTGGTGATTTTCTTTGTTTTCTTGACCAAATGAGCAAAAAACACATCTTATTTCCAGCATTTGCTTCCCAAGTACCTAAAACTCAAATAGAAACGATTTAGGGAAATAAATGATCAAATATGTACGAGTTTAGAGGCTAGATGACCCCTTAAAAATGCAAGTTTTTACATCCCATCACAATGCAACAAGCACAAAAATGGCTTAAAGACAGCCTGCAACACATTTTGAGAAATATATCATATCATAAATGAAGAAGACTCGAAATTACCAGGAGAGAGACTTTTTTCGTCTCAGTCAGAACCTAAGCCTGATGCACGTTAACGGCTCTGCCGGCAAGAGAAGGAAAATCTTCATATTACCCATACTTTGCATGGATATTCGCATTCGAAAGGACTGCACATGTATTAAATACGCAAAAGTCTAGATGATGAAACAATCTTCAAAATATTTTGTAGTCAATTGCATAAATATTCACATCCAAGGCAGAGCTCACATTGTACGCTCCCTGACATTTGGGAAAATGACTTGTCAAAATTCTCACCTTCATGACAAGAGTACATCTCCATATCTCCCTGATATTTAATATAGTAATGGACTGGAGAGACTTGATAGCGTATAGAAGTTTCAGCCTAATTGCTAAAGCCCATACACCGTAATAGGCCCAAAAACAAGCCAACCAAGGCTTAAGGCCCGACATAGACTTGCTTAGGAAGCATCTTCCCAGGCCAATCACTAACAGAACCTGCTTGAACAGGGTATCCAGGCAACAACTAGACTGGGATCTTACCCAAAGACCATTACGAGAAGACAATACGTGGAACTACCTCAATCGACTAGGAGTGAGTGTTATGCACATAACACCAGCACATGTATGCGATCATGTAGCAGTCCACAAACATTTCAAAACCAAGGATGACACTCTGTTAGGTCACCATGTTAATCACAAGCTAGGTTTTTAGAGAGAGAAAGCAGAGAGAGAGTGGAAGGATCTTATGAAAGGATAAATAAAGTGAAATATTCAAAGAACCAACCTATTCTCCCATAAGGAGAGGGGGTATTTATAGTGTTTACATCATGTAGGGTGTTACCCTAATTCTAGAAGCTTCTATCATGGCCCAAGGGCTTACTACATGGACCGGATAACTAAATGATAACAATTATAAGCCTAATATACTTAACGACCTATTACAAATATAATGAATGGCACTTTACATTAAAAAGGTAATCCTAAAAATATTCCCTTAAGGGTTGATCATTGTTCTTTGTTCTTGTCCTTTTGGTCAGCAGTGTTTCCTTTGTCTCTTCGTCAACTTCTTTCATGGCTAGTGTCTTTACTTCTTATCCAACGCGCTCGTACGACTTGATGAACTTTGTGCTTCATTTTTGTATCGTTCTCAATCATTGTCTTTGATCTTTGTCATTTAACTTTTCAGATTCTTTTGACTTTGACATAGAACTGTTGTTGTACTTTTACATTACTTGATCTTTGATGAGAACTTTTCTTGAACCTTATGTAACTTTTTGGCATGAGCATGTGGATCTTGAATATGATTTGATGATCATCATGGTGGTATTGATCTCTTCTGGAACTTTGGGCCTCCATTAGTACCTACGTGAAAATAGCTAGCAATAAGGTTTCCAATGTTTGTGTTTAGATATCTTATATGTAAACATCCTTGATCCATGGCGCGTTCCATGAATACTCTTAGAACGGATACATGAATGCTGGCGCATTCCTCGAATATTCTCGGATCGGATGGTCACTTGGATGTCTTTGTATTTTATATCTCCACACTGTTGTTCCTACATCCGAATACCCAAATGTTGGAAACCGGAACTAGATTAGCCGTTGAAGTATACCAAGGTATCACTTCACGATTGTAGACCTTTCGGAACCATGTACCACTCAATGTTGATCATGGTATCATTAAAATTTTGTGAAATCTCTCAAAGTGTTTATATCATAAAAAAAAAAATTGTTAACACTTTGAGAGTTTTCGTCATTTTAAAAAACACTCCCATTTCAAATGTGCTTTGTTAGTTCTTAAGTAAATCTGCATATTGAAGGAAAGTATCTTTAATTTGGAATTGATTGATTTTCAATTGACAAGACCTTTGCAAGACACGTTTACGTCAATGGTTAAATCAGCTTGAAGTTATTAACCATCCCGGTGCAAGTCTACCGAAAATCTCTCGAGATGGTAGTTTCTACTAAGACAAGTCCTTTGCAAGACACGTTTACATCACTGGTTAGACCAGCTTGAAACTATTGCCCGTCCCGTCCCATGTCTTTCCGATTACTGACATTTTTTTCTTGTCAATTCGTAGGTTAAAGTCCGAGCAGAAGTATTAAGTACTAAAAAAACAAAGCTCAACCCTTAGAGTTTTGGTATCAACAGCGACGTACCAATTGTACTGAAATATCTATAAATGTTATACTTTTTTGTAAAATTGTTTGCGCTATTAAGCGTACGTAACAAGCAGCTTTTGCTGCAAACAATCTATCCGTAGAAACTCTGAAAAAAACATTACTAAGTACATTTTACATAACCTAGGCATCAATATAAACCTATGTTCAATGGTATTGCTAACTATATTTATTCCCAAACACTCCTTAATGTTATTAACCACACGTTTAATGTGCGCACAACAACAACGAATAACTACTTCCATACTACACAACAAAATTTAAAAAAAAATAAATTTAAAAACAGAGCATAAACATAAACTAAAATTACCAAATACCATAAAAGGTATCCATACTATTGCATCAGAATACTTACAACCATAGTACTGTACAATCGGACCACATCTAAAGACCATGAATCAAACACCATCATACTTCATTAACTAACAAACTAAGTACTTACACAACCCCACCCATCAAAATACACCATACCCCAACTACCAGACCCCATAACCTAAAATACTTGTTACTTACATAACGACAGCCATATAAAAAAGCTTACCCAACATCAGACCCTAGCAACCCTAACCTCAAAACACAAAAAAAGAGAAGCAAGGACTTCCCATCGTAACTCCAAGGTCTGCAATGGTCTGCTTCTTAACAACATCAACAAGCAAATGGGAAACCTCCGCCAAGTCTTCGTTTTGAAGCTTCAACAGCTCAGACACACACCTCACAGACCAGTCCTAGCCATAAAGCAATTTTAACTCTCCAATGAGGCCATCCCTGCGCTTAACACGATCCATCATATTGTTGACTCTTTTTCACATAGCACCTTCAGCACGCAAAGCTCCATCAATTTCACCTCTAAGGAAAACAGTCATCATATCTTTTGGCAATCTTGAACCAGCCATCCTTGCTAATTGATCACAAACTGGCATTAGAGTGGTCATTTTTTTAGTAGAGGAATTCAATTTTTTTATTTTTTTTATTTTTTATTTTTTATTATTTTTTTGTTCTATGTGTTGATTCTTGACAAAATGCAAAGATTAAATGGTAAACTGATTGTAGGCAGAGATAATGATGCAAAGCACTCTTCATTTTCCCTCGAGACACTCACACTGCATTTAATGCACCTCATTTCTTCCCATGCAAATAGGACGGGTTTGGTTATACTTTTGTATCACTAGAAATTTGTTAGACTTTTAGCCAAAAAAAAAAAAAAAAAAAAAAAAAAAAAAAAAAAAACCCTATGGAAGTAAAACAAGGCAAACACATGATACAACTTTTAGCCAACACATAGATTAAAAATTACCTCATTTGATCTGTAAATACTACATTGAAAAAATATATATATACTAGAGATTAAAAAAAATACCTTACGCCATTGCTACATAGTATAATTTTTTTTTTAATACAATCTACAGTATACACAACACCTTTACAACGCCCCGTCGCAACGCAGCGGACTGGCGTCCATCTCGTTAAATATCATTTGATTTTAAAATAACCATTATACTCTTGTTTCTTCTTTTTTTTTTATTATAATCACACATAGGGGTGTTAGTCGGGTCGGGGTTGGTCGGGTTCGGGTCCATTCGGGTCGAGACTAATAAAAACCTAAACCCCGACTCTATTTCAAACCCGATCCGAATAGACCCAACCCGACTAACCAAGATTCTAAATAAAGTCGAGTTCATGTATGTTTTTTTTAGCCTCTACCTGAATTGATCTGACCCCTATCACCCCAACCAAACTAACACTATATGTGTAACTATAATGAAAAGAGAAATAATGAAATATTGGTCATTTTAAAATTAAATAATATTTCATATGTATTTTAAGTTTTTAATTATTGAACTTATATGATAATCTTAAATTTTTGACCGGATATATATGAAAGTTTTAATTACACACCAAACAATTTTATTTAAAATAAAATTATTTGTTGTAATTATAATGTTAACTCGGTGCGTATAATATCATTGTTAAAACTTAAAAGGCTTTTGTTGACTTCAGTTGATACCACAAATTTGGGTCCTTTATTTGTCTATAAAAAGTTATATAAACCAAGTTACATATTTGTGTCATAATACAAGGGTTGCTCTCATTGAAAAAATGGATAGCAAATGTTTCCTTGCTCTCTGTTGTATCCTCTTGGTCTCGTTCCCTACTGAAATTTCAGCAATAAGGCCTACAACCACGATGTCCACAATGGCTAACGGTATGGATATATAGATGTACCGGTTTTTTTTTTTTTTTTTTTTTTTTTTTTTTTTTTTTTTTGAAGTAAGAAATGATCACATCATGGTGGATATATACTACTATGGGTATATTTGGCGCAATGGTCCGGGGTTACTGTTGGGGCTGAGGCTTTTATTGTAAGTCGAAGTTGAAATTTGTATTTTTGTAAACTTGTTTGGCAAATGGGCTTAAGCTTAAGCTTATTATTGCAAAATTACTAAAAATGATATAATTAAATGAGTTTTTGTATATGTTATATATTTTTTTTGGTAAATAAGTAATTTATTGTTCAAAAGCGGGGCTAAAGTTTTTAGCCCCTTTTATGAGGCTAAAGTTTTAAGCCCCTTTTAGGAGCTTATGATTTCATAAGCCCGCATGACAAATAAGACTTATTTTATAAGCCGACTTATTTTAAAAACCCAAGCTCCATAAGCCTTCTATAAGCCATTCGCCAAACACACCCTATATATTCAATAAGCTGGATGAAGAACACAAGATATGTTTAAATATAAACTAATTTTGTTTATCCTATCATCTTTGTGTGGAAAAATTCATTAGGTTGCAATGCGTTAAGCATATATGCGTTTCACTATTTGCTACTTACTAATACTCGCGCACGCACGGGTTTTTATATATTGTGTTTTTTAAAAGTTATTACTAATTTATTTATTTACATTAGACACAAATATTTTTAAAATCACTTCCGCTTTTTACTAATCCTTTATACCTTTGACACTTAAACTTTTATGTTTATTTGTTTTTTCTTGACTATAAGAACGTTTTTTTTAACTATTGCCGAATCCGGAATATTTGAGTTTTTTTAGTAAATATATTAAAATAAAAATGATAATAATAAATACAATATTACCAAATAAGGTATGAATTAATTTTTTTAAATAAAAAATTACCACTAAAAGTTTTGTTTTATTATACAAAAGATAAGTGCGAAGTAGCTTTTTTCTTGTGTAAATTAACTCATTTATTTCAATAATAACAATAATCAACTTGCTTGGTACTGTTCATGAACGGTAACCAACAAGTTTTAGAATCATCAAAATAATCCCTAAGTCAATTAATTTTTATATTTTAATCCTTTTCACATCACTTTTTTTTTAAATAAAATACCAAATTAGCTTCTAAATCAGCAAATGTATATATTTTACACCACTTTAACGTTAGTAATTTAAGAAATTAACCTTTAAAGTTTAAACCTACTAAACCATATACTTGTACTCATACGCATCATTATCCTTATTAGTAGTTAATATTATCTAAAGATGCGATTTTTGGTTAAATCCAGAACGTTTGATTATTAAAACATGTGCGGCCTATTATTTAATTTAATAAATTGTAATTTGAGTTGATAAATCATACAATGTTAAACACTTTTTAAGTTTGCTAAAACTGCAAAATGCCACCTAAAATAATTAATTTTACAATTTTCACCCTTTTAAATTTCGTAAACAGCAAATTAACCTTCAAACTATGTTTTTACACATTGTTTTACATCCTTATAAGTTTAATGATTTAACAAATTAACCATTAAACTCACTAAACATTATATTAATTTGTACTAATTAATTTCACCATTTTCTTTCTATTGTTAATACTTTTATTGAAGAAAAAAAAAATACTATTAAAACGTAATTTCATGCTTAAAAAATGAATATTTTTGTTTCTGCTACAACGTTCGGGGTAAAAAAAATCTTGTTAAAAACATATGTGAACCTCATGGCGGTGTTCATGAGGTCGGGTTTGACTATCTCAGGTTGCTCGGGTATGAAATTTTTGTCTCAGCTAAAAAAAGATGACTCAAAGTTTTATTTGGACCTCAACAAGAAAAGACTATTAGTAGGGATCTTTATGCTAATATGTTGACACATCCGGCATACAGCTTTTGGAAGATTTTAGATGGGGAAGTGATTAGCAAATTTATAAATTTGTTTTGGACACTCAACGTACAAACAATTAAAGCAGTTTATATTTACAGTACAATTGTTTATTGCATGTTTTGGAGTGTCCCAATCAAATATGTGAGTGTGCAAATCACCTCCCTTTTAGACGTCTAAGGATTTTTTTTTTTTTCTTGAAGTACGACATTCATGATATATATATATATATATATATATATATATATATATTTTGAAGGGCGTGGCTCCTATCCTAAAGATCCTTATGACTCACCTGGGTATCCAATGGTTCCTTATCCAGGAAAGTATCCGCCTCCTATTGGCCATCATAACTAATGCATTGGGTCCTCATCATCGTTAAAGATCCTCATCCAATCCAGTTGATGTATTAACCGGCCTAATATGAATGATTATGCTCTACAATCGTTACTAGCTACAATAAAGATTGTTCAATGTGATGTTATATATGCTGTATAATAATATATATGGTAATAAGGAAATACTTTAAGGTTAGTTTGTTCCAATATCCTACACAATTTTGTTTGTAGTTAACGTTGAAACATATTGACATACATGCATGTTCTTAGAAAAGTAACAACCAATGTTACATGAAGCAAAGTAATATCTAATACTAAAACAAAAGCGAAATTTTCTTGCCGTCGTGGATATTTACCCTAAAAATATTCAGAACAGTGCAGCACTACATTAATACTCTTCTCATAGTGACAAATTGACAATTACTACAGCCGATACCTATAAAATACACTAACAAATCGGGTAAAAAATTTCTCCACGTAAGCGATCGACGACGAATTCCTTTTAGAAATCTTACATACAAATGTCAAGATCACTTTCCCGGCCTTCTGTCAAGTATCTACTAAATTGTCTATGGTGAGTTGCTGTCACTACAAGAAAACAGGGCAACACCCATAAATTTTTCCAAAGGACATATTTTTAAGGAAATTATTTACGGAATTCCTAAAATTTTACCATGGATTATGACCACAATTATTATTTATTAATGACAGTTTTCCTACTCCCTCCGTCTCAATTTAATTGTCAGGAGAGAGAAATCACAAAGTTTAATAAAAGTGGGGTCACTTTAATTTTCAACCACACGAATAGAATATTCCCTCTTTAAATTCGCTAGTTTTTACTAAAAAATGAAAGTGGAAAATCTTTTTGAGATATCCAAAAATATAAATATGGACAATTAAATTGAGACGGAGGGAGTAATATTTTCCTAGCAATTAGTGACAGACAAATATTCGTCACAAATCCGTCGGAATTTATCATCATGTTCATCATTTATGCTCTTTTTAACCGTAAGAACGGGTCATGTATTCTTTTGAATTGTAATAAAATATAGTGCTTTTTGAGTTTTTGTTAATTCTTCAGTTATTGTTGCTTGTTGTTGCGACTGTTGGTTTAATGGGCAAAATATTAATAGATGTGTGTTAGGATCGAACTCGAGACCTATGGGATTGCACGTGTTGCGTATGAGATTTAATTATATTAAGTCACAAAATATTTATATGGTCGAACTAAGAAAAAGGAAGGGGTTGAGTGTCGAGTTTTAGAACTTAAGGAGGTGCTTGCAATGACTTGTTAGACAAGGTTTAATGCTATATATATACACACCCTTTTGGTCTTTTGGTCTGATTCATACGAATAAGAAAAGACGATCGACACTAACTCTTTATTTAGATATTGGGTTTTTGCATTTGAGAGTCATTGTACTTTTTATAAATGTTTAATTTGGTCATTGTACTATTTTTTTGTTCATTCAAGTCACTCTACTATTATTTATGTTTAAAATACTAACTAAACTTTTAGAACTTACACAGCTGAGTTATCTATAATTTTTTTTTACTATGCTTGAACCTCCATGTCATCAAATAACTCATGTCTTTTTTGTTATTTTTTTTTGACAATCTATGTATACTTATCTTTATAAAAATAGTAATATATGTTAAATTTAATTTGTTTTTTTATGCATATTCTAACCGAATATTTAACAAAAGAACTAAACATTTAAACAAGTTTAAATTGGTTAATCAAATGCGATGTTCACATATGTTTGTGGCGGAGTAAAACCAAAAGCACTAATCTCCGTATTGTCTTCATCAAGTCATACTCTAAGTTTAGGTGTACAATTGTATCACGATACTCGTATTTGACGTTGTGCATAAGAATTGTATGAACTATTAAAAGTTGTAAAATTTTAAGTTATGATTGTTAAAACTAATAAACAAGCTTGGTTGATTGTAACTGATGTACGAATAAATACAAATTAGACGTAAATAATATAACTCATTTTTAAAAAATATATATAAATAGAAGTAATAAATTTGCAAAAATAATTTTTAGAAAAAATATATAAATAGAAGTAATAAATTTGCAAAAATAAAATTTTAAAATAAAAAATTGTGAGTTGAAAATAATGATGTGGTTTCATACTTAATAATGTGGACTTTTTATGATATGAAAGTTGAGATAGAATTGATATGGAGTATGAGTGACTCTATTGTATGAATTCTAGAAGTTTAGTTACTCAATTAAGTTTAAATAATAGTTCAATGACATGAATACACACAAAAATACTATAATGACCTAAATAAACATTTTTAAAAAGTACAATGACCCTAGAGTGCAAAATACCCTTAGATATTCTATATGTCGTACAGTACATTAGAGAGATATCATTCGGTGTACATTATCATACATGCATGCCATGCATGCATGAGATTCTTATGCATGCATGAGATTCTTATATTTGTTTCTATTAGCATGAGATTCTTATGTACTATATAATTTTGTTTTACGTTTTTTTTCTTTTTTCTTTGTTTGCGACTTTAGTGGACTAAAGCTCGACTACTTTACGTTTTTTTCTTTTCACTTAAAGTCAACTAAAGCTCGACCATTCTCCACCTAAAGTCGACTAAAGCTCGATCAATGGTGTTACTCCATTCAATAAGACGCATGAGGTTACTTCTTCAAGAATCAATGTGCAACCTTTTGATGTCCTAATGCACATCATTAGTGAATCTACAAGTTTTTCGACAAGTACCGCTTTCTTTGTTTGCTTTGCTTTCGGTTGCTGTGGATGTCTTCATCAACAAAAATAGTTATAGCTTTACTGTTTTAAGTATCTCCAGTCCGAGCTTTCGTGATTTCGCCGCTCAGACTGTGGGGGAGTATTAGCCGGTATAATAGATTAGAGTGACAAAAGCCCGGCTTGTGAGTTTGGGTCTATTAGGGTTTATTGGTAGGGTTGATCTCTCTTATGTACTCTATAAATATTGGTGATTAATAAAGCTAAAGACACACAGTTTCAATGTAAACATACGGTCTAACAGTTTCTTCACTGAATTGATGTCGACAATATATATACATATAAAATAAAAGGGTTTGACCCGATTTATTTTATTTAAAGCTGAACATTGTTTTTGTGCTTTAATCGTGAGTTGAACTAGCATTCTAATTAAATCGCTAACAATACGCGCGTACATGATAGTAGAGAAATCCTACTTTGGATTTTGGTGATTTACACTACTCGACTTTATTAAGTCGACTAGCACTCAAACCCTAATTAGGGTTCATCTCAATTGCTAGTTTGTGGATTTGATTCTTGTTCGGCTAGAATCAAGAAAAGGTACGTATATTCTTGTTTATGTTAATTAATTATTCGTTAATCTTTCCTATACGCTTCCGCATGTGTACTTGATGTTTATTGTTTATATTTATGATTAGTCATGTTATATAATTCCAACAGTGGCATCACGAGTCATTGGTTTTTAATGAGTAATTAATTACATAAACGCGTAATAAAACAAATAATTGTATGTTGTTTGATATGTTAATCTAGGGTTTATGTTTATTATTGTTTGGTCGATTTTTTTTATGTCGACACATACATAAATTTTCTAGGGTTTTGAAAATTGTTTGCTAACCTTATTAAAACCTAGAATTACTATATTAGTTACGTGATTAATTCATGAATAATTTGTTATGTGTCATGGAATTTTTTTATATGCGATCTTGTGACTTGTTTGTATAATAGTTATGATATCCATGATTATACATGCATGTTAGTCATGGATGGGTTACTTTTATATTGTTTAATTGTTAAGAAATATTTATTTACGATAAATCTTGAATTGGGGAAGACTCCAATTGTATATATTAATGAATCAATTATATGCAATTTGGTATATTATTAATTATGGGTTTACGCAATCGATTCTTCGATGTATGTGGCTCACTCTCAATTGAGAGAGTGAAAGCCTTAATTAATATATACATTAATTTAACCTAGATATTGATTATTAATAGGGTTTTATCGAATAAGTTGCATGTGGCTACTTGTTTACACGTATAAATTGTGTATTATGTGCGCATTGTTTTTTAGTAGTTTATTTTTTATTTGTTACTTGTTTGTTTATTATGTTAGACAGTTTTAAGCAAAGGGTAATTTTGAATAGAAAAATAATACGGACTAAACAATGGCGAAATTTGATTTGTTTTGGAAGAGTTAAGTTTTCAATAGTTTAATTGATTGGTGACTTTGGTACAAATGGTCTGAACGGCTCACCCACTAGAATGAACTATAAAGGGGTTAATAAAGAAGTGCGCACAGTCACACTGAAAGGATGTCTAAGGTTATGCTTTGCGCTTACCTGGTCCTCTGCCCCCTGTAAGTTCGAATTGAGCTACTTAGTAAGCCATAAAATGTGCAAACTCATCTTAAGGGCGAATTAGTTTTAATTCCATGCGCCACTTCGGTGGTAATTACCCGAAACACTAAGTGTTTACACTTATGCAAAAGTACGGTATAATGGACGATAATTAACACTAAATTCCTTGATTGGTGAACCCAATACCTCAATCAAAACTTTGATAATTTGATCTTTATGAATTGGTAATAAAAAGTTTTTTTTATTAAATTTATACTACAAGATGAATGCATGACATCTTTGTACATATTTGATTTGACCACATAAAATCAAAACTAGTACCCTTATAAATTAAGTTATATGCCATCTAATTAAAAAGAACACTTGAAGTTGCAATTTACGTCATGACAGTACTTGGCAAGATTGTGATGGAGAGGTAAATCTCTATGTAAAGTGAGACCTTACATGGACATATTTGCAGTTCTTTAAGTTAGACACTTAAGTTGAGTAGGAAGTGAGACTTGGACTCAATGGCATAAGATGGGATGAAACATGTTTATATTTGCAATAGCGTTGGAAAATATAAATCCCATAATGATCTAGGAATTGGAAATTGTTTGCCAATTAATGTTCGACAGATTACCTTATTATGTGCCTTCGTTACTAGCAGATCAACTGATGTAATGGAACTACGATAATTTGGATCCTAGTTTTCGAGAAAATTCTATGTTTATATGAATATTACCTTGGGTATTTTATTTTCTTGAATAGTTTAATTATCGAAAATACTAAAATTGAATTTTGCTAATTCTTTAAATGTATTAATGCAACATTAAACCGTAAACGTAGGTTATTCCTGTATTGGTAAATTGATCTACACCTGTAAGGGTTTTTAGTAGAGTCAACCTTACTAAAAAAATAAACCTAGTCCTCTTTTCATAAGAAAGAGTGAGATTCAATCTTATTCCTTTTCATGAATGAAGAAAGGTATGATAGGACAATTAGAATTGTCTAAATTCTAAATACATAACTCGTAAGCAAATTTTAATAGTTAAGAAAATTGCATATGTTCTGAGTTATTAAATTAGAAGCTAGACTAATTACTGTATAATTGGTAAAAGACAAACTAGCATATTTTATCTAGTTGTTGTGTTTTGACCATTTAAAAGTACTACTTACAATTGTTGGAATAGTAGAACCATTAAGAAAGAAATTGCAAGCCCAATTTTTCAAGTTAATAGCATTAATTGATAGTTCATCATCTACATAGTAGAATACACTCTTTAAGTACATAAGTAATTGTTATGTATGGACTTTCTCAAATATGTAGGAAGTAACTAGTACACTATTTTCTTTCACGGGTTAATGAAACACTTACAATGTTGTCAAATCCAGCGGGAGTGTTGTGTTTTTATTACTGAATAAGGAATTAATGTAATGATCTCTTACTCAGTGGGAGTTACAAGCTTTGTCATCTTGGTAGTAACCCAGATTATCTCTAGAATGTCTTAAGATAATTACTTTCTACTTGTAGACACTTATGTTTTCAAGGATAGTCATGTACTAAGTGGTTCTACATCTACTAGTTATGCTAATATCAATGACACAATCATATTAGTCACATAAACAAACATATGTCATGTTTTTTATCTGCTACATGATGTTGTTCCATGCACAAGTGGGAGAAATCTATATTGTGTGCAAGGTACAACATATAGGTATATGATTTAAAGGATTCTCTTGACTGTAAGGTAAGAGACTAACATTCTAATATAACTTGAACATATCTAATTCAAGAAACACTTGGTGTTGCAATTTACGTCATGTGGGAACTTGGCGAGATTGCAACAGCAAAGTAAATCTCTATGTCAAGTCAGACCTTGCATGGACATATTTGCAGTTTCTAAATTAGACAAGTATTTAGAATATGTGTCAAGATGATAGATATAAGACTACTTCAAATTAAATATTTATGTATTATTAGAATGACATAAATAAATGAAGCAATCTAATACTACTTTAATTTGTATTTTTATGAATTTTTGAAATGACATAAATAAATGAATAAACTAATGTAGTCCTACATTATTGTGAATTAAATAAATTAACTTGAAATTACTATTGAAACCAAGAGTTGTGTTCATAATTACTTTAGTTAAACATGTTTATGATTCATTGTAAAGACATAAACATAAAGTCTTTTAAGACTTATAATAAAGTAAGACGTTAACTTGTTATGTTTTTTAATTAAGACATATACAAGAAGTTATTGAGTTGATCAATGATTTATAACGTATAATGGGATTATAATAGTTTATGTTTCTTGTTGAGACATGGATATGAAGTGACTTGGTTAAAAGGTACTTGTGTTATAAAGCATGCAATTGGCTTGAAAAGTCTATTATACCATTAAGTTGACTAAGTTGGTAAATAGGTAAGCCAAAAGGAATATGTTTATCTTATATATTGTTAGATTGTCTTACAATATTAAATTCTAATGAATACCACAAGTTGATGGTATGTTCAGTTAGGAGAATCAAACTCTATTTGATTTGTTTGATTCATGATAACCATAACTTCTTTCTTAAAAAGTAATAAGGTTGGAAAATTGAGTATGGATTGAATATACTCAATATGACTCCAACCTAAAAGATTGTTAAAACATCATTTCATTATGGAATGTGACGAATCACATTAAGTTTTAAAATTGAAGATTCTGAATTTGTTAAACTACTTATGAATAGGTTATTAACAAACTAAAGTCAGGAATTATCAATGTGTATTTGTAATGTCCCAAAAAGAGAACAATGTAGTTTTGCTCTAACTGCTAAGTATATATAGATAGTCTATATATTACAAAAGGCAAGTGGGAGTTTTTCTATCTTGAAAGATAAAATTACAAGATACATAATCTTCTAAAACACACTAGTAAATATCATGATGAGGTTAGACATGTAAATGATAGACCTCAAGATGATGGAATTTTCATTCATAGATCTGCAAGGATATCTCAGATATTTGACTTATATGCTGAGAAATAGGAGTTACAGGATTATAGTAAACCTGATAATCATTATGATGGATTACCGAATATTGAATTGGGTAAATTACTCATACTATGAATCTTAAAGATGCTGTCCATAAAGATAATCAATTTTGGAAATTTGGTTTATCTTAATAGTTAGACTAGAGAATGGAAATGAGTTTCTTCAAAGAGATGAAAAACCCTAGTGGTTTGAATTTCTATGTAGAAATCATATGGACAATATTGTACACATATTTAATGCTTGTTTCATGACAAGATTATTAATCATACTTAAGCAATTAATTATGATTGAAAATTTCTTTCTAGACACATTAAATATATAAAGCTGATAATGGTCATACTTGTTTTCATTAATATGAAATATGACAATGGAATATCAAAACTCTTTCTTGAGAAATTACTTGAGCGAGAACGGTAAGTAATCGAAAGGTTTTTTGAATTCATATAATCTTTGGAAGTGGACGAAGTGCAATAATTCATGAATGGATAAATGCATGCATCTATGAAATTATTCTTATGTTAAATTATTAAATCCTGGTTTTGATTTATAATTGAAATAAGATAAAGTTTAAGTATTCCTGAAAGCTAGTGGTAGTATTATGTTAAGGTTTTAAATCTTATATGTTGTATAACATATAGGAAGTAGCATTCCTTATAAGCTAAATGTTAAGTCTTAGACTGGAATGAAACTTCTTTTGTAATATTTAAGAATTAAAACATACAACCTTGGAATATATGTTTATTATTAATAAACATGTGTAGTAAAAAATAAATGATTCTAATTAAACATGATATATCATTTGGGAAATGGATAAATATCTTTTGACAAGATAGAACATGAATGAAATCTAAGTTTGACCTGTAGATTCATCATGTACATCATGTTGTGTATTAAAATTGTTGTATCATTCTTGAATAAGAAGTGATTTGACAACATTGATATCTAACTAAAAGTTATTAGATAACTTGTGTAATGAAAAAATTACATCCT
This sequence comes from Chrysanthemum seticuspe, assembly GCA_019973895.1. Taxonomy (NCBI): domain Eukaryota; kingdom Viridiplantae; phylum Streptophyta; class Magnoliopsida; order Asterales; family Asteraceae; genus Chrysanthemum; species Chrysanthemum seticuspe. The sequence continues at coordinate 332,840 of BPTQ01000004.1, forward strand.
CAGCCTGGAATTGCTCCTAAATTCTATGGATGAACAATATGTCAATTGTTGTGCAAATTGTCATCAGCTTCAAACTTGAATGTTTGGAAGACATAAAACATTACACAATAAGATATTAAAGTTTACGGAGTTTTAATGAGCATATTGTTGTTTGCATACAATGATGCTGGTTTAATTGAGATGACACTCAATACTAGTCATGGTAGGATTTCATCCTTGTTAATGGCCATGTGAACTAGTTGTGCTACTAAGAGCGCATTTGCATTATACATTAAAAGAATAAGAATACTTTAAACTTTAAAATGTTTGAAAGTTTAAATTGTCATAAATTGGTGATAGAGGATGTTACACACTTTATGAATTATTATGTGGATTGGTGAATGCACACATACAAGGACTTCACTAATTGAATTCTTGAAATAAGTATTCTAAAAAATTACGATAGATCAAGTTGGTTGATTTATGCCTTGTCAACAAGTATGATTGTCATTACTTGAGGCATAATTCATCAACTGGAATTTTCATGCATTGATCTATTTGGTATTTGGATAAGGGATGTTAAACAATTGTTATAATAAATCAAATACTTGGTATGTTTGATTTTATAATATATTGTATCTTATATTTGCATGTTTAATCCGTAAATAAATTTATTTATTCTAAATCATCCGTTGTCAATTAATGATATGGGAGTATCATTAAACTAAGACAAATCCGAGAGATATGGTAGAATATACTTGAAAGTATATTGATGAGAATGCATACCAATTTCAGATGATATTCAATGAATTGAATATAGGACTTATCCCAACTACATAATTTACTTTGTGGATATTGTTATAAGTATATTATGAATAGTTATCCTCAGACTTGAGATACCAGATAAATGTCATGAATGTAGTGCACTTCTGTGGAACAACTTAACGCTATACGTAACTGGTAGTCATAAGGGTTGTTTCCTAAAGTGTTGCAAAGTTCATGGGTTATTCTTGTAGTCAAGATAGAATTTGTTCATTCAAATTTATTTGGAGTTTAATACTGCTGGGCCCCTCGTAGGGTTGACAAGATGTTTGTGTGGCCACACCCAAGATCTCCCCTAAATATGTTTAGAAGATTTGGTAATCTTGTTCAATCACTAATAACGAGAAACAGAATGGTTGAATAAAGAATGACTTAATTCATATCTTTATTTAACATGGTATTAGAAACAAAAGGATAATAATAATGAGAAATCGTTAAAAGGTTTTTTCCATGAGACCTTACTCGAGTTGTACTAGAGGCATCGAAGTGTTGCTAGACGCTAACCGATGTGATCACACTATTAAGATATGTCCAAGTGGGAGCTGTTGGTTTAATGGACAAAATATTAATAGATGTGTGTTAGGATCGAACTCGAGACCTATGGGATTGCACGCGTTGCGTATGAGATTTAATTATATTAAGTCACAAAATATTTATATGGTCGAACTAAGAAAAAGGAAGGGGTTGAGTGTCGAGTTTTAGAACTTAAGAAGGTGCTTGCAATGACTTGTTAGACAAGGTTTAATGCTATATATATACACACCCTTTTGGTCTTTTGGTCTGATTCATACGAATAAGAAAAGACGATCGACACTAACCTTTATTTAGATATTCTATATGTCGTACAGTACATTAGAGAGATATCATTCGGTGTACATTATCATACATGCATGCCATGCATGCATGAGATTCTTATATTTGTTTCTTCACTGAATTGATGTCGACAATATATATACATATAAAATAAAAGGGTTTGACCCGATTTATTTTATTTAAAGCTGAACATTGTTTTTGTGCTTTAATCGTGACTTGAACTAGCATTCTAATTAAATCGCTAACAATACGCGCGTACATGATCGTAGAGAAATCCTACTTTGGATTTTGGTGATTTACACTATTCGACTTTATTAAGTCGACTAGCACTCAAACCCTAATTAGTGTTCATCTCAATTGCTAGTTTGTGGATTTGATTCTTGTTCGGCTAGAATCAAGAAAAGGTACGCATATTCTTGTTTATGTTAATTAATTATTCGTTAATCTTTCCTATACGCTTCCGCATGTGTACTTGATGTTTATTGTTTATATTTATGATTAGTCATGTTAAATAATTCCAATAGCGACCTCAAGTAATTTTTACCGAGGTGCAAATTGAAACGGACAAGTTACTTATAATAATTTTGTTTGCTAGAAAAGTTTTCCAGAATATAAGAAACTGACTTTTCTAATTTGTAACCACACTTTAGAGATGTAGGAATTATATTTTTCTACATTCCCCCTGCACTTTTCACTTTTCACTTCTCTATCATCTCTAACACCCTTTTTAGTTTTTCATTACTTTTTTGGAGATAAAATCCCCCTCTTATTTTCCACAAAAGCAGAGATCGAAAATTAAGGAAAAATTCCCGCAACTTAATGCACTCTAAGTATTTCGTTTTTCTTTTGTGGCCTACAATAATCATGATGCTTAATTCTTTATGAATGGCTTCACCTAGCCTCACAGACCAAATAATAAACAAGTTACCGAACCTCATTGACCTGGAAAGGGCCTGGTCACTGATGGTTAATGAAGTCGTTTGACTCGTGCTAAGGATTATTGAAATGTTGCACCCAAACCAGTAGAGGCTTAGTATGCTTTTCGAGAAACCACCTACGTATCCAGGGTCGTCCCCCCCCCCCCCCCCCCCCCCCCCAAACCAAAATGTTAGAGATGACCCTAATCATCATTAGGTCCTCATTTGAGCCGGATGACAATTTACACTAAACCATAATCTTACGTATAGTAATGAACTAATGAATCTAAAGATTGCTCAAATCTGTTACTTAGACCAATTTTATTCTTGTCTTTACTGTGTTACTGTTGGAAATAATAATATAATCAGTAGTTAGTTTATAGTTTTTAAAGTCTATATGTATTTTAGTACGTTTTATATGTTGTAATTTGTAAAGCCTGTAAAACTTCAGTAGAATATGGGCTGGGTCAAGATGGGCCAATATGGTCGTTAGGTTTGACAGTTATTAGTTAGGGTGTCGTTTAACCTTTTGTGAAACGGTATAACTGCCACAAAGGCACCGTTTCAACATGTATAAAAGGTCTAGAGTCTGTAAACAATGTAACTTACTTCAATTCATCAATACAATATACGTTGTTTACATATTATTGTTTTACTATTCTGTCAAAGTTAATTACTGTCCCAAACATCCTGTACTATTTCAATCAAGAGCAAAACCACACCATGTCGAATTATAGAAACTTGTTAGAGAAGAATTGGCTTCGTTATGAACCTGTCAATAGTGGCATCAGAGCCAAAGGTATTAAATCTTGGGAGAAGCCGACTCGTAACCATATGCAAAGAAACTATGAAAAGGGTTTTTTGTCAAGGGAGAAGATTACAGACAAGTTGCCTATGTACAGTCAAAAGAAACGAATTTCTTTTGACAGTAAGGAGATGTTGAAAAATAAAGTGAAGGAAATCGAAGTGTTTAACGCTTCAAAAATGCGCGGGACAATGAAAAAAGATGGAAGTACCATCGCGAGGAAGTATCGGTACCAGGATGATGATTTCTGGAATCAACGACGAAGGGAAGTAATTCAGAATTTGGATTGCTTAAGTTTGTGCAACCCAAAGGATTACAAGGCCACGTTTATGTATACAAGTGTTCCGAGAAAGATGAAGCGATCAAGATGTTATATATGCTTCACTAGAGGGCATGCTTACTGGAATTGCCCAAGTAAGCACAGAAGGAACGAATTCAAGAAAAGGAAACAGATGAAAGTAAAGGAAACCGAAGCGAAAGCGGAATTTGAAAAAACCACAGGAAACAAACATGATGAAACGGTTAAGACTTACATAAGTTGGGAAGTGATAGGGACGGCATGGTAAAACATCTGGTATGTCTCTGATGAATATCCGAGACACATGACCCCAAATTTAGACGTGTTCGAGAAGTTCAAAGCGGAAATAGCGGGAACGAGTGCAACCGGTGAAGCGGGTCTGGAGGTTCAAGGGATTGGGGAAGTGTTACTCCCAACAGAAGTGAGAAACTTTGTGATCCCAGGAGTGTTTTATGTCCCTAATGCAAGTTTTAATACACTAAGTTTAAGTCAGTTATTGCAACAAGGTTTTGAAGTGGTTTTTAAGGATACCAAATGCACAGTGAAACGATTGTTTGATGATATGGACAACAAATTAGCAAGTGGCACGCCAAGTTATGATCCCGTTTATGAACGAATGGTCCACTGTTGGACTTGCAATGATTATCATCTGAGTTATATGTGTCCTTTAAAGGAATCAAACCTTTTTAAAGAAAAGAGTGGAGAAAGTAACAACAATGCAGAAAATGTTGGTTGCTTGGAAGAAAAGCAAAGATTGGACGCGGTCAGGGGGAAGGCTATTGAAGCCGTAATGCAGTTTTGTGACTCTCTGTACTTTAGAGAGAACACAATTGAAGAAAGTATGAATGGTATACAAGGACCGAGGGTTCCATCAAAAAATGAATTTGAAAGTTTAATTGGGTTCATTGAAATGGTTAGTGAACAGGAAATAGTTGACGAATGCAAGGAATTGGTCAAGGACCATTTTGAACGAATGGTGCAGTGGTTCCATAGGGATTACATGGAAGACGAAGTACGACCAATACCCGCAAGAATAAACGGGGTAAAAGTGAACCTGTTAGACCTTTATCTCACAGTCAAAGGTTTGGGTGGTCATACCCAAGTTGTTATGGAGAATAAATGGATAGAGATAGCCTATGCGATGGGGTTCCCGAAGGAATATGTGAGTGAGTTGCAGAAGTTCTATGGGACGCACTTGAGTCTCTTAGGAGCCTATTATGAAGTGGCAAGGAGTTATGTACCAAGGGCGAGGGAACGCGAGGGTACAAGTGAAGAGACAAGACAAGGGCGTGTTGGAACCGAGGCAAGGCTGGTTGGTGATGAGGAAAGGATGATAGGCAAAGTTGAACTCAATGATGGAAGTGCAATCAACAGGAGAATCAAGATAGAAGATGATGGATATGAAGTGAAGTTCAGAAACTTCTGATTATATCATTAAGGGGGAATGTTGGAAATAATAATATAATCAGTAGTTAGTTTATAGTTTTTAAAGTCTATATGTATTTTAGTACGTTTTATATGTTGTAATTTGTAAAGCCTGTAAAACTTCAGTAGAATATGGGCTGGGTCAAGATGGGTCAATATGGGTCGTTAGGTTTGACAGTTATTAGTTAGGGTGTCGTTTAACCTTTTGTGAAACGGTATAACTGCCACAAAGGCACCGTTTCAACATGTATAAAAGGTCTAGAGTCTGTAAACAATGTAACTTACTTCAATTCATCAATACAATATACGTTGTTTACATATTATTGTTTTACTATTCTGTCAAAGTTAATTACTGTCCCAAACATCCTGTACTATTTCAATCAAGAGCAAAACCACACCATGTCGAATTATAGAAACTTGTTAGAGAAGAATTGGCTTCGTTATGAACCTGCCAATAGTTACTAGTAGTTGCTATCCAATATGGTAGACGATTTTATTTGTCATTAAACATATTGACCATGCTAGGATGTTCTTACAAAAGAAACGACCATGTTACATGAAACAAGGTTCATCTACACTCGGCCGCTTAAAGGAAAACGTTCAATGTTGAAGATCCATAACAGCTCGACACCCGGATATGTTCTGGAAGATAACACCTAAAAAAGGTGGATCATAACAAACATCTTTGTGATTGCAACTAGAAGAAACAAATTCTTATAACCAACTAATTTCAAGTGTCCTCTTAAACATAGTATATTTGACAAACAAATATCAGACACCTAGAAACACTGCAGTTCAATTGCACAAAACAAGTATTGATATGCAGAAACTGGCATAGCCCAAATATATGTTACTTCGACTCCCTGACCACCCCTTCAACTTTTCTGCTGGTTCCAGAATCCTTCCCTTATAACTATAGCCCAAAAAACATAGCATACAAGAATAAGTAGATATTACTAAACACGCATAACTAATACAAGTTACAACTTTCTGCTGACAATCATAAGTTAGTGCATCTACAAATCTACAATTGCACAATTGATGAAACAAAACTAGCCAACATATGGCATGATACATCTATTTTGGACTGAGACACAACCCCATGAGAGAAAAAATTCTAAAGATTCAAACATCTTTTTAGCTGACATGCAACCCAATCCGCAAAATGTTCATCAAGAACCGTCCATCCAAAATCCAACAACAGTCGCATTTTCCATGGAAGATGAACCTTCCAAAACGTCTTTCAAATCATCTCGTAAATCAAAGCTCAATATTAGATACCTTCAATCATGGAAACATAGCAATCGACTCCTAGTGAACAATGTCAACCTCGTCATCAAATACCACGTTCGATAGCCGAAGCCTTCTCAATTTCGAAAATTTTGATCTAATCCGATAAAACTTTGACCAAATGATGGTAAAATGGTTTACATCAATGGTGCGTGTGTGGAAATTTTTCTACATCAATGTTATATGTGTGTTTTTTGGTCCCTTTAGTGAACCTGTTCTTTACAAAATTGGTCCTTGTGTGGAAATTTACTTTACAAACACAGTAATAAAAAAAAGATAAAACAAAAACAAACAACAAACTCGTATATATTATTGTGTTTTATAACTGTGTTTGTGTGTTTCAAAATGGGCTTTGCTGAATTTGTTTTGGATGCATGTTCGCCCGGAAACGTAGATAAGTGGTGTCCAATGGAGGTTTGTTGTACATGTAGATAGAGGTTTAAAAGTTAATTAGTGGCCATTATTTCACAATGATCGCCATCAGCTGTTCCATGAAATGTCACACAGAATTGCATCGGTATTTTGAGTACACAAATTCTTAATTTGGTATTGTTACATAGTCTTTAACATTTTCATTGTTCATTGGTAATGTAAATAAAGTTTCTTTACTGAAATTAACGTGCGTTTAAGGGGCAGTACTTATAGACTTACTGTACTCGTGGTGCATGCTCACTAAAATATAAAACTATACTTGGTCTGGTTTGTTATTGCTACAAACATAAACTAAAGTGATTTATTGATACTATGTGATGTTTAAGCATTGCTAGTTACTACAACACCATCTTACATCTGAAAATACCATAAAAACCCTAAAGACAGGAACCAATTATGTCTATATAAAGTAATTATTACTCTTAGAGATGTCTTTAAGGAAATGAAGCAAGTTCCTGTGAAACATCATACATTGTAGGCCTTATCTCGGGGTTTGAATTAACACATCTTATTGCTAGAACCAAGATCGATGTCACAACTTCTTTGATTTCCAGGAGTGGAACTGGTAGACGATGATCCAGTAAATCTTTAAGGTCAACCTCGTTGGTTGATGAAGATGTTAGAGAAGTTATCATATCACCTGGATGCTCACCTTTGATGACTTCTAACACTAGAACCCCGAAGCTATAGACATCACACTTTTCAGTTACTTTCATTGTGTAAGCGAATTCTGGAAAGAAAAAAAAGTTATGAGTAAGCCGAGTCTTGTCTTTTAGGAGATAACAACTTAGTTTGTGATTATATAAATGATAAGAGAATAAATTTACCTGGTGCAAGGTATCCATATGTTCCTGCGACATTACTCCAGTTCGACGAGTCTTTGTTCAAGATCTTGGACGTGCCAAAATCCGAAACACATGCTTCATGCTCTGAATCAAGCAAGATATTTTTGCTTGATATGTCACGATGAACGATAGGGGGTGAACAATCATGGTGCATATACGATAAAGCATGTGCAACACCTTTGATTATGTTCACCCTCTTCTTCCAATCCAAATAACGTGCGGTTTCATTGCTCAAAATATCAGCTAGACTACCCCCTTCAAGATACTCGTAAACCAAAAATGAGATTTTAGCATGTGAACAGTAGCCATGTAGCTTCACGATGTTACGGTGTCGTATCCTTGTCAATGCTCTGATCTCGTTTAGAAAATCATTGTGATTGATCACTTCAGCCGACGAATGAAGTCTCTTTACAGCAACTATGTCACCTGAAGCCAAGCTCGCTTTGTACACACTTCCGCATCCCCCCTTTCCGATGCAGTATGACTCGTTAAATTCCTCAGTTACCTTTAGGATTTCGAGGTAAGTCTCCTTACCGTCAAAAGTTGAAATTGCGAAAAAATCTGGAGACGGTTTCTCTTCGTCCACAGGTTGTGTCGATAACATCTTTTTCGATCTCCACTTATAGAAAGCTAAAGTTCCCATAAGGCAACCAAGTGAAAGTGCTCCGAGAAGTGGAAGAGAAATCACGAGTGCTAGTTTGCGGCGTTTGTTGTTCAAGGTATGCCTTTCTGAAGCACATGGCTGCAATCCGCTAACATTTCCGCACAAATCTTTGTTCCCCTGCAATGCTTCTATCGAAACATTCATAAAAGCTCTACTGTTGGGAATGGGACCTTCTAACTGATTAAATGATAGATCAATGATCATCAGGGCATTAATTGATCCGAATGTCTTTGGAATAGAACCAGAAAGAATATTGTGCGAAAGATTGAGCATGTCCAAACTATTCAGGCTAGAAATTGCTGAAGGGATCTCACCACTGAGTAAATTGCGACTCAGATCAAGATAAGATAGGTGAGACAGTTTACCTATCTGAGCTGGGATTTGATGAGTAAGTTCGTTGTGACTCAAATTTAGGTTGAAGAGTTTTGAGCAGTCCCCGATTGAAGATGGAATAGACCCATTTAACTTATTCATGGACAGATCAAGGGCCGACAGTTCAGATAGCAGTCCTAGATCTAGAGGTACGAGACCAGAAAGGTGATTGTTGCTCAAGGAAAGGGTCAGTAGGCTAGTCATCCTTCCAAATTCACTTGGTATCTTCCCAACCAAATCATTGGAAGAAAGGTTAACTACGTGTAACTGAGTCGACTTTCCAAGAGATGGAGGTATGCTACCGTTGATTTGGTTCCCTGCGATCTCTATTCTCGTTAAGTTCGTGCACTTACTCCAGTTATCTGAGATCTCCCCGTAAAGCTTGTTGTCATTCAGGTTGATGTAATCGAGGTGTGGATAGATACCAAAGCTCTCGGAGATATCTCCTGTGAGCTGGTTTCCTTCCAAACGTACTCGATTCAAGCTCGAACAGTTGTACAAACTCTTCGGAATCTGACCAGTTAGAGTATTGTTGCCAGCGAGAAGTAATTCAAGTTCCTTTCCATTGCAAATTTCATCAGGCAAACTACCAGAAAAATTATTGTTGCTAAGCTCTATTATTGCCAACTTCAGTTTTCCTAATTCTTGTGGAATAGGACCTATTAACTCATTGTCATTTAAATACAAAATTTTCAAGTATTGTAGGTTAACGAATGAACTTGGAATGGAACCATTGAATCGATTGTTGTTTAATTGTAGAGTAGTAAGAGATATCAAGCTTCCTAATTCTTGTGGAATGGGACCAGAAAGTTTGTTTGAGTAAAGACGGAGAATACTAAGGAATTCGAGTTCACCTAGAGATGAAGGTATCGGACCATTTAGATCATTATTCTGTAGATCGATGCATGTGAGTGACGTCAAATGACCTATTTCTTTCGGTACTGATCCGCTCAACTGATTCTCCGATAGAGACAACATTGTTAGATTTTTCAGATTGACAAAAGTTTTTGGGATAGATCCAGTTAAAGAGTTATTGACCATATAGAGCGCCTTTAGATCGTACAGATTCCCAAATTCAACCAGAAATCTCGTTAGAATTCAGATCAAGAAAACCTAATTTCGATAACTTCCCAAAACAGCTAGGAATTGAACCATAAAGATTGTTGTGACTCAACGCAAGGTCAGAGAGAAACCTCAATTGACATAAGCTTTTCGGAATCGAACCATTCAACTGATTTTCAGCCAAATAAAGGGTTTCAAGATTTCTTAGTGCACCAATCGCTGGCGGGATTATCCCCATTAATAGATTAGTAGAAAGATCAAGATAAACAAGTTTTGACAGTTGACCGATTTCAGATGGGATGTTCCCAGAAAAGTAGTTTATACCAAGATTTAAATATACAAGATTAGGAAAAGAAGAGAATGATAAGTGATCAAGCGTACCGTTTAAACCAGACGACGAAAGGTTTAATTTGTTTATGCTACCTTGCTCATTGCATGAAACTCCATACCAGTTGCACGGTGACACTGTTTTTTGATCATCTTGCGTCCATGAAGGTAGCATAAGTATGTTGTTTTGGGTATCAAGGGTTGCTTTCCAATTGATTAGAGCATCAGCTTCATGTGAAGAACATGAAGCAACATATAGTGTACATAAAACTGTAGCAAGTAAGAAAATGGTGGAAGGAAAGAAAGACATATTTTGTGTTTGTGAGTGTTTATATGATCTTCTTTGCAGCGAAACACTAATCACATATGGATACTTGATTACATAAACGAAACATAACAATCACAAAGCATAAAAAGTCAAGTAGTTAAAACTAGATAACACAAGGCATTTCCGTGTTTACAACTCCTCTAGCGAGTCTATTTATATATATTATTGATATGGGATTATGGTTTAAACTCAATTAAGAGATACTGTAGTTTGAAGAGGGCTAACTAGTTGGAAGATTTGCTTTCTGAAGTTTCCTTTGAACGAGGGAAGTGCCAGAAATGAAATACTTGCTGCTTGTCAATGAAGAGGGCTAACTAGTTGGAGGAAGACTTGGTTTTTGAAGTGTACTTTGAAAAGGAAGTGCCAGAAATAAAAATACTTGCTGCTATCAACAAAGAGTAGAGTTATTTTACATACCAAACTTTTCTTACATGCCAAGGGACGCATCTCTATCATCCATTTAAAAAAAAATCAATGGCTGAGATTAAAAACATTTTAGTATTTCACCTATTTTTTATAATTTAAATATCTCTTAAACCGTTAATCGTTAAGTGAAAATATTTACACCGTCGCGACGAGCATTTAATTATCTTTCTATAGACGGACACTTTGATATACTTTCGAAAAAAGAAAAAATATTCGTTTTTTTCACGTTTTTTCGTATTTTTTTCGTTTTTTTTACGTTACTGAAATTTGCATTAAAAATATCATATATGATAAAACACTAAATTGAATATCACATGTGATATTAGTGTAATATCATATATGATATGTAATATCACATGTGATATATCATATGTGATATTACATATCATATATGATATTACACTAATATCACATGTGATATTCAAATTAATGTTTTATCATATATGATTTTTAATGCAAATTTCAGTAACGTAAAAAACGAAAAAACTAAAAAAAAACGTGAAAAATACGAATTTTTTTTTTGTCGAAAGTATATCAAAGTGCATATCTATAAAAAGATAATTAAATGCTCGTCGCAATGATATATTTTTTTTCGCATAACGATTAACGGTTTGAAAGATATTAATATTTGAAAAAAAATGATGAAAGTGAGTTTTGTCCTCAAATGATCTTAAATCATCAACAAAAGGTACAATAATTTTATTTTATTTTTTTTATTTTTTATTTTATTTTTTCTTTTCTTTTTTGGTTGTTTGGACTTTGGAATGATTTGAATGCTTAAAACATTTTTGTCTCAGACGATAATAAAACATTTTTGTCACTGCACACAACTCTTCCGTAATCTTTTAATAATTGTTTATCAATTTAAAAACTGAAATCTCACGTAATACCAAGGTTGCAAAAATCGTGAATCGGTAGTCGGACGGTCGAATACCTTGTAGGGATTAATCGGTCTAAGCGGGATTAATTGGTGATTAATCGAATTGGCATTTCGTGCAAATTTTGGTTATTTCTGGAGACTAAACTAAATATATTAACTGATTTCAAGCCTACTGTGTTTCCAAACCTTAATAAAAGGCTCAAATTCTGATTATGAGGTCCATTGTGCGATATAAGTGAAATAAATGATCCTTAAATTAAGTAGAATGTCTAAATTTATATTTTTTAAAGTTGACCGATTAAGACGATTTGGCCGATTAGTCTGATTTTTGACCGATTAGTTCGATATTTGACCGCTTAGGCCGATTAGTTCGATATTTGACCACTTAGGCCGATTTTTAACCGATTAGTGGCCGATTTTTTACTTGACCAATTTTTTTGCCGATTTTCAAAAATCAACAAGATACAAAGCTGATTACCTAGTAATCGCCGATTAATTGGCCGATTTGGCCGATTTTTGCAACACTGCATAATACAGTCATCAAACAACGAAATATATCGCTGGTATCACAAGTTTAGGAGGTGTTTATTTTTTGAGATTAAGTGGTAGATATATAATGTCTAGTTTAGCCCCTTATTCAAGAGACGGGGATTTTTGGGCCTCCCTAATAAGCAGGAATAACGGATTGGCACAACTTTTGGAACTGCTGAGTCACTGTCATATTATTCTTGTTTACCAAAGGGGTTCCACACACGTTAAAAATCTATCAATTTAGCTAATACAACACAGTTTCGCCCCAACCATGCAATTAATTTTTGCCAATGCTTGATGAGAAGCTTGTGCTAGTGGGTGATGATGAAAAGCCGCTAAAACCTATCAAATCAACGCTTTCTAGTTTTTCTACTATAGCTTCTAAAAAGGTTGATGATCTGGTTAATGAGGATAGTTGTAGTGAAGTGTTCAAGGTATACAACGAAACTGTCAGTTTTATAGCTTCAGTCTACGAGCTTCAAGGTTAATAAAGTTTCTAATAGTGGCAGTGGAGAGGGAAATAAAAGCTTGTATGAACAAAGGAAGATAACTTATTATGAAGACCCGTACGATGATGATGATTGTGTTGATCCTGGTTTGACTGATGCTCAAATGCAGTTTGCTAATGCCTTTGATATTAGCTTTTGTGGTCAACTTAGATAGCATGTGTAGTAGGTCTAATAAACATGGCATGTCATTCTTATAATAGTTTAGGTTTGGAGCACAGTTGGTACGTTTTTTTTCGCCTAGTTTTTGGCTGAGATGTGGGATTCACCCACATTCGTTGTACTTAAATGTTTTTTTGAGTAATAAATTTACCAAGGAAACTTTTTTACCATTTTTTTTGCCACATGTCTTTCTTGTTAGACTATATTATTAGTTACAACTTATATTTTATGGGCTTAGCCCATGTTTAGTTGTTTCTAGAATATTCTTAAGGTGATTATATATTATATTTGATAATTAATGGATAGAAAGCAAATCATTATTCCAATATATAAGTAATAAAAGGAAAAATACAAACCTTTAGGGTTTATATAAATGGGCAGAACCCCATAAGGGGGAGTTTGAGTTCTTTTCAAACTTGTATTACTTGTAGGATAAGTTTAGGGCTTTCCCAATCCTACTAGGACACTTTCATGGTATCTTATAAATACCAAGGCTTCATAATGCATTCATAATCAATCCGGTAAACCCTAAAACTCTCCTCAACTCCTCTCCCCTTCCCTGGGATCGACCCAAGAAAACTAAAGGGTCGAACCCCTTTGGTTCGTCCCTCATCTAATCGCAAGTCGACTTTAGTCGATTCCCTAGTCAATTTCTAGTCGATTAGGGTTTCACCTGAATTGTACTCGCGAACTTGCATAGGTTCATAGCTCTAGTTCTACCTGTGCAGTGCCAGTGAATACCTTACGCAGTCCAAGCAGTAATTTTTCCAAGAAACCCTCTTTGTCCCAAGTTATGTCAATTAACTAATATACTAAGTAAAACAATATCAATAAGACAGTAATTAACTTTTCAAACGTGTAAAAGTTTATTGATTACTAATCAAAGAAATACAAAGTGTTATGGATCATACAAGTTGAATGATAATGTAATGAATACTCTTTGAACAAGTGAACTTGATAAGTCACAACTTTACAAGAAAACATGTATAGTCTAGCTAACTCGGTCAGCTGACTATCTGGATGTCTGACAAAGGAGTAAATGCGCTTTTCAATAAATGATAGAAGATAACAAAAGCGATGGCATTTACTTCGGACCAACATTCTCTTATATAGTAGTACGAGGTTGTCTTGATCATGGGGTAGTTGAGACGTATCAAGAATCCATTGGAGAAGTACAATAGCATTTAATGTACTTTTATTCTTTGAACAAGTCAACTCTACTTTTGTGAACAGTTGTGCCAATTGTTCACAATGCTTTTCGCAACTCGTACTTTGATATGCTTTAATTTAAAAAACCTTTTGTCACGCGTCTTTACTTTATCAAATTAATCCCTCTTAAACTTATCATAGAGATTCAGAGCTAAGCTCAGCTGGTGTATCAAAGAGCGATCAAGTGTATCAGAGTATTGTTATCCTCTGATTCATTTTATACCCTCAGCGAGTCCCTTCTACATCTTAGCTGATATCCATATCAGCTAATGAGTATGTCTTCAAGTGGTATTTGACTTCCTTGACGATGTTTATGACTTGAACTTCTTCTGAGGTTGCTCGCTGAAGTTATGCTTCAGTGAGTCTTCTTGACAGTTAATATCAGTTGTTCTGCTTAACTTAGTCTAATTTGTGTTCAAATCTAGTCAGAGACCATTGGGCACTGAATTGGCCCAACAAACCTTAACTGTGTTCGTGAAGCATCAATATTAAGAAGAAGGAGTCTCGCGCAGATCAAGAAAGTTCGTGGAGCTTACGTTTTGCAGGATATAAAAGTAAGTATTCCTAATAACCCTTTATACGTTCCCTGATTAGGTGATCTGACTAATTAGGATTTTGGTCTACATGGTCTTTATTTGTTTATTTAATGTTGTGCATGTTTTATTGACCATGCGGGTGACCACCAAATTCTTACAATTTTCTATCCATATACCTCCCTACCGCGTATAAGGCCCTTATGGAGAGAACGTACACGTGTTTCAGAGAAGTGATAAGATCCGAACTTGAAGCACTTTTCAAAATTCAAATTGATACTAACACTTCCCGAGGGATGCGTAGTAAATACAGGGCTAACTATCCCTAGGCAAGTGGGAGGGTAAAAGTGAGATTCATAATGATTACCTTCATTTAATGCACCAACAATTTAATTGCATATAATCCTTATTGTAATTTATTCTAATGATTTGTAAGCCTGCTACCTAAGTCGAAAGCAATACATCCGAAATGTATGCATCACTTTCGACTGTGGAGCTTGATGATGTACCATTCGAGCAGCTCAAAGGCCTCCCCTTCGAACTGAATCCAGATACTGAATTTCGAACGACTTCAAAGACCTCCTAAAATCTCCTTGCGTAAACTCATTCACAAACAATAATCACCACTAAGGGAATATGCCAATCAAAGACTAACACCCTCTGAAGTGTGGTCTTCGAAGATATTGTCACAGAGGTCATCAATGATCAAGTCAACCCATGATCCACACCTAGTCAGGGCTTCCCCATCCGATAGGGTGAGACACAACACCCAGCGGTTACCGAAATCCATTGGACACCCCCATGAACCCCGGTTTTAATGCAGAAGCTTGCTATAGCTTATTCCCTTCCACTATAAATAACATGGTAGAGATTTAAGCTTCATCAAGTTCTCAACACTCTCATTCCATACTTTAGCACTCAAAACAATCATAATCACATACTAACTCTCATGCCGGTGGTGATTCGCAAATCCAACCCATGCCCTTCACGTAACGTAGTGTTTTGGTTAGTCTTATTTTCAAGTTACTAACAACTGGGCAGTCACCACTCACACATATACCATTTGATCACCATCGATATGTTTGATAGTACGATTTATTGCATAATCAACTTCTATACCCGGCCCCATGGGGAGAGTTTTCTATTTGAAGTTTCGGAAAAGAAAGGAGAAAGGACTTTATAAGCTTGCTAACTAGGGTTGGAAGCGAAATTCAGTCTTCGCCATAACAAGTGTGTTATTTTAAGAAACCATCTATTTAATACATAACCATATGGAAGCGAAAATTTAAAATCTTGGGAATTCCTGAGGTGGCTTTCAAGAAGATAACAACGTGCAAGCAGATTTTGTGAAATTTCTACACTGCTCATACGTATGACCATCATGCTTGAATTTTTTTAGTTGTTTAATTAGTTTTGTGACGGGGTCTTTGTTCACCTTTCATGGCGAAAGTTAGCCCTGTCTACCTATATTTAATTTACCAAAGCAAAAAGTTCTACTGGTACTAGATTCACGATTGTTTATTTGTTTATTTTCTTAATTTCATCATCTTTTATATAATAAGAGAACCCACTTTAGGCTAAATCGAAGGATTCGATTACCAATGAGAAGACTCAATTGCAAAATCGAGCTCTCTCATTTGTCAATTAGATTTTTAAATGCGAAAAAATAGGGCCAATTTAGGAGTTTTTTAAAAATCTCCCCAAACATAGGCATGTCAAAAACGCGAAGAAAAAAACTTTAAAAAAGAGGGGATCATTTATAAAAGTTTCGTGCTAAACATTAGATTCTGATAAAACTAGCTTGCTAAAAATTGGATTATGATAAAACGTGTAAATTTATTAGGAAAAAAGTAAAACCGTATATTTTCCTAAAAATAATTTCATGATAACTACTAAATTTATATGTTATATTTTTCTTTGAGCATATCTTTTCCAAATTTAAAATTTGACATAAACCTTAATCTCATCTTATAAATACTCATCATTCGGCATTGCATCTCATTTATTCGCAATAAGGTACATGCTTCTCATTCTTAGTGTTTTAGGTTTCTATCGTTCCAGTTTCATATTCTAAAAATTATTTTATGCTTGATTGTTTGGAATTGTGGACAACAACAGACACATAATAAGTGAAGAAACAAAACGAGCTTTTTGGTTCTGTGATTACGCACGATAATAAAGGTCAAGGGATTTTTTTTTATTTAACTTTTTTTGTTTAGCTATTTGTTATCATTCTTTTTTATTTCCTCCTTATATTCTTTAATATTTGTTGGCCTTTGATGTTATTTACTTCTCGTTGAATTTAAGGTTTTGTGTTTATAAAGAGAATGTTTAAATTAGGGTTTTAGAGTACAGATTGATTGTTTAGTTAATTCTAATATTTTTTTATGTTGATTGATTTATCAGTATCACAACGATGTTAATTGTATTTATTATACTAAATCATAAATTTTATGTTTTTTATACGATTATTGTATTTATAGTGTGCAGGATGAGCATGAAGATGAGTTTGAGATTGTCAAAGTTTTTGATGATTTACTCGACTTCTTGTTACATGAGAGGGTATGTACTGTGAGATGGAAAGGGGAAACGAACAAGCATTGGGTTTCGAGCTACACATCACAATATAAAAAGAAGAAGAAGATATTATGAGGTTTATGAAGAGAATGTTTAAATTAGAGTTTTGAACTATAGATCGATTGTTTAGTTAATTATATTTTTTTTTTATTTATCAGTATCACGACGATGTTAATTGTACTAATAAATTATTTGTTTCTTATACGATTATTGTATTTTAGTGAAAAAATATATGTGTTAAATATATGAACAAAATTTGAGTCAATTTGTGGTTTCTCATAAAGAATCAGTGTTTGTCATCAACGTTTATTGTTTTCTAATGTACATAATCATTTTCTAATGGCATTATATTCACAACTCATGAGCATGTTTAGTTCACTCATTACTACAGATGATTTATTTAAAATATGAAGAGAATGTATAAATTAGGGTTTCAAATTTCATATCATAAGTTAAAAAAATATTTTATGAAATGTATGAAGATAATACATTTGAAAGCACAACAAAATTTATGGTCTTTCATAAATATTTATTTTTTTCTTATGTATATAATCAGTTTCTGATGACATTATATTTATAACTCATGAGCATGTTGAGTTTATTCATTGTTTCTAATGATTTATATATCAGAATCGTGACGATGTTTAATCCGTGCTAAAAATAAACAATATATTTTCCTGAAAAATAAAGGGTAAAAGCCATAAAATAACAACATACTTTTCAAATTTTGGCAACTTGAAACACTTACTTTTTTATTACTTTACTTCACCAACGTACTTTCAAAATTTGTTCCGACTTCAACCATATGACATGTTTATATTAAAACAATAACTGAAATGACTATATTACCCTCAGAAAATGGGTGAAATCAGAATAAATTTTGAAAGTTCGTTGGTGAAGTCGGAACAAATTTTAAAGAATACAAGGGTAATATAGTTATTTCAGCTTATTTTATAATATAAACGGGTTCTTTGGGTGAAGAAGTCGGAACAAATTTTAAAAGTACGTTGGTGAAGTAAGATAATAAAAAAGTAAGTGTTTCAAGTCGGCAAAATTTGAAAAGTACGTTGTTATTCTATGGCATTTACCCAAAAATAAATCATGATAAGTTCTAAATTTTTATGATATATATTTTTTAACCACATCTTTTTCTAATTTGAATGTGACCGAAACCCTAATTATATCTTATAAATATTATACAAATTTAGAACTTATCACATAACACAATTAAAATATATAATTTTTAAAACATTTTAGAACATTCATCTTATATTTGGAAACGATTTTGATAGGGCAAATTTCTTTTTATTATATTTCTGAAAGGTTAATGTTATCAATAATTTGGTTTCTTTGTTTCTGATAGCTTTGCATTGCTAACGAAATAATTTTATTAGTTAAATACACTATCAAGAAAACAACAATAACATAGATATGAATAGAATCTATAAATTAGGGTTTCAAATTGCATATCAGAATTTAGAAAAAGATTTTATGAAATGTATGAAGATAATATATATGAATGAACAACCAAATTTATAGTTTCTCATAAAGAATCATGGTTTCTCATAAAAATTTATTGTTTTCTTACGTGTATAATCAGTTTCTGATGACGTTATATTTATAACTAATGAGCATGTTGATTTTATTCATTGTTTATGATGATTTATATATTAGAATCGTGACGATGTTTATTCGTGCTAGAAAATAAAATATATATTAAATCATGATAAGTACTAATTTTTTTTATGATATATCTTTTTCAAATTTGAATGTGACGAAAACCTTAATTATATCTTATAAATATCAGACAAATTTAGAACTTATCACATAACGTAATTTAAATATATTATTTTTAAAACATTCTAGAACATGCATCTTATATTTGGAAACGATTCTGATGGGCGAATTTTTTTTTAATATATTTTTGACGGGTTAATGTTATCAATAATTTGGTTTCTTTGTTTCTGATGGCTTTGCGTTGCTAACAAAATAATTTTATTAGTTAAATACACTATAACAAAAACAACAATAACATAAATACAAAAATTCAATATGTTTAACCATTTCTAAATTGTTTATTTTTGTTTAACGACTGGTTTTTGATTCAGAATTATTTCTGATAAACAATGAATGTTTCATGTAGTATATCTCTGACGAGTCAAGATGATACATGTGCATGATGATGTTTGTTTAGAAAGTATGTA
Source organism: Chrysanthemum seticuspe (assembly GCA_019973895.1). Taxonomy (NCBI): domain Eukaryota; kingdom Viridiplantae; phylum Streptophyta; class Magnoliopsida; order Asterales; family Asteraceae; genus Chrysanthemum; species Chrysanthemum seticuspe. The sequence goes on from BPTQ01000004.1 coordinate 352,247, forward strand.
ATCGAATTTTGCAAGGTTGCAAAAATCGTGAATCGGTAGTGAGGTGGTGGATCCCCCTGTAGCTTGTAATCGGTCTAGGCGGGATTAATCGGTGATTAATCGGATTGACATTTTTGGCAAGTTTTGGGTATTTCTGGCGAGTTTTGGGTATTCCCAGAAAGATTTTCCTTAAAAACATCTTGTGATATATATAAATAACGACTTAAGTGATTACATTTATTTAGGGTTGCAAAAATAGCGAATCGGTGATAAATCGTATTGGCATTTTTGGCAAGCTTTGGGTATTTACGGCGAGTTTTGGTATTCCCGAAAAGATTTTCTTTGAAAAACATCTTGTAACAGATATAAATAGTGACTATAATGATTAAAACTAATTTACAACGAGTTTAGGGTATCTCCAGCAAGATTTAAAAGTTTTCGGCAAGTTTAACCATCGTTAACCGTCGTTGACCACGGTTGACCGATTTGTTTGAACGATTTACAAAAATTGGCAAGGTCGATGGCCCAGTAGCACCTAATCGGTGATTAATCGGCCTTGTAGACCTTTTTTTGCAACACTGGAATTTTGTAGGTATTACCTTTGATTTATGTTAGTATACTTATTTTTTTTAATATCTACGTAATTATAGATATTAGTATTCTAATAATAGTTTAGATTTAATTTTTTAAAGAGCATATAAGTTTCTTTATATAGAAAGTGTCACATTCAAATTTTGAAAAGGTATATACCATACAAATTTAAAATTTAACACGTAAAATAATTTAAATGTAGAGTATATAAAACATTCTAGAATATGCTTTTTATATTTGAAAACGATTCTGATGGAGCGAATTTCTTTTTATTATATTTCTGACGGGTTAATATTATTAATAAGTTGGTTTCTTTGTTTCTGATGGCTTTGCACTGCTAAAATAATTTTTTTATTTTCATACACCATCAACAAAACAACAATAGCATAAATATAAAAATTTAATATGTTTAACCATTTCTTTAACGTTTTTTGTTGAACAATTAGTTTCTGATTTAAGACCATAATGGTTTCTGATGAATAATGATTTGTTCATGTATTATATTTCTGACGGGTTCAGGATAATACATGTGCATGATGTTGTTTGTCTAAGAAGTATGTACAAATCAAATTTTGTTGGTTTTACCTCTAGTTTATTTTCGTATACCAAAATTTTCATTTAAAGAAACTTATGTGGTTTTTTTAAAAATTAAATCTAACATATTTTTAGGATAATAATATCTATAATTACATAGATATTATAAAAAAAAATTAAAAAAGGATTTTTTGATGTAAATATCTATAATATGTAGATATTATATATAAAAACAAACTAAATTCAGTGTTAGTATACTATTTTTGCTTCCAACAATTATTTTGTTCAACAAAATTTAAATCGAAGCTTAATTTAACAAAAATCAAACTCAAAGCCCCGTGCGTGCATGGGGATCTAAAACTAGTATGACTATGTGCCATAAGAGAATACGATAGATTCATGGATATTTACGTACCTATTTTTAGTGTTTGAAATGTTGAAACTTCGCAATTTTATTTTATTTGTGTATAGACATTGCCATGAAATGTACATCGATCATAACAAGTGCCCATATGAGCCACTATGAAGTAGAGACTGTTATCGAAGTTCTCGTGGTGTTGGTTAAAATTGGTTGTCGCAGTTCTCACAATGATTTTGTTTATTACTAGAACTGCACAGTTATAAACTAAAGAATTAAAGAAATATCTCATACTGTTACAGGATGACTTATAACACTTAAGGCTGGTCCCAATCGTGACCTGGGATGACCCAGGTCACCAGCGCCACGTCAGCTTTCTCTCTCCAGCGACCAGACATGACCCGGATGCCACAGTCGATGACCCAAGTTTTTTTTTTCTTTTTTTCAAACATTTTAAACAACAAATTTAAAATTCATTAAAATTAAAAAAAAAACATTACATTACGAAATTCAAATAAACATTAAAAACATTACGTAACTTATTCAAATAACGTTAAAAACATTACAAAAACTCTTCATCGTCTTCGTCATCGTCACTATCGACTTGATTCACTTCATCGACATGATGTCGACGATTTCTCCAAATGTGTTCGACCAAATCATATTTTAAGTTTTGATAAGTTGATGAGTCCATTAGCTCCTGAGTAACCACTAACGATTCTTCATGCGTTCTTAAGGGATCATGATCTTGGTGTCCCTCATCTTCAAACCATGTAGGACATATCGCCCGCTGCTTGTGTCGGATGATCATATTATGTAATATGATACATGTATACATAATATCTTGGATATCATTTTTAAAAAACCCTCGAGCAGGAACTTTAAGCATTTTCCACTTCTTCTTCAACACACCAAAAGCCCTTTCCACATCTTTCCTTGCTGCTTCGTGCCTCCTCTTGTACAATATTCTCTTACGATCACCCGTGGGAGGATTTGAAATAGACTTCATAAGAACGGACCATTGTGGATATATCCCATCAGTAAGATAATATCCCCTTTTATAAGCCACATCGTTAGCCTCGAACTCAAGGTCTGGTGCTCTCCCAGATTTGATATCATTGAAAACAGGTGAACGACGTAAAACGTTTACGTCGTTATTCATTCCGGAGACACCAAAGAACGCACGCCAAATCCATAAATCTTGGGAAGCGACCGCTTCCAACAAAATGAATGGATGTGGCCCGTGATCACCCCTACAATGTTGAGCTCTCACACTATTCGGGCAATTCTCCCACTCCCAACTTGTACAATCAATGCTTCCCATCATCCCAGGAAAGCCATGCTTATGCTCGTGATGAGCATATATTCTTTCAAGGTCAGAATACGTGGGCTTTCGCAAATACTCACGACCATATAACTCCATGATAACCTCGCAAAACTTACGAAGACATTCACGGGATGTGGATGCACCGAGTGCCAGACTCTCGTCAAGAGAATCAGGAACGGCCGCGTATCCCAATTGACGAATGGCCGCAGTACACTTGACCAATGGGCTAATACTAGGTACGCCCCTAGCATCAAGAGTTTGTCGAAAATAAGTAGAGTGATCGGTTATTTCTCGAACAATTTCTGTGAATAGCTCTCGGCTCATACGGAACCGCCGACGGAATGTTCTTGCGTCGAACTGCGGGTTTTCGGAGAAGTATGCCGCCACTAAACGATTATGAGCACCCTCATGATCCCTACATATGTACCTTCGTCGGGTTTTTGGTTGTGATGCTTTGTAAGCCTTCCAAGAAAAATCCGCAAACTCCACAAACTCACTAAAAACTTCTTTATCGTCGGAAGACGAAGAAGAACCGAATAAATGCTCGAATGACGACATATTAAAAATTGTGTTTCGTGGGTATTTCGTTAGAATGGTTGATTGAATATAGATGAGAAATGGTGAGTGGTGAATTGTGTTTGAGGTGAGGTTGTTATTTATAGAGTGGTAAAATTGTTTAAGAAAAAAGTTTTTTTTTTTTTAAAAGTTTTAATGACCAAACGGTCAAAAATTTAAAATGTTTTTGAATTTAGCCCAAACGGGCAAAAAAGCTTGGGAAATATTGGCATAAAAGTCGGTCGAGATTTAGCCCGATGTCCCCTAAACCCTCCCTTCGCCCGATATGACAACCGAACTCCATATCCACTATGACCGATGTAAACATCGGTCATTCTTGCATATTTTTGCTGCCCAACCGATGTTTCGGGTGCGATTGCGACCAGCCTAATAATGACTTTAGTGAAATTTGATTTTATTGTCCTCTTATAGACATCACTCAACCAAAACTACAAAATAGCGTGTATAGAAAGTCCCAGCCGCCAAGCCTGACACACAATTGGGGACCAACTCATTTGTTTGAACCGACCCACTAGGAGGAGATCAAGTCAAAGACTAAACAAACATCAAGTTGGTCTCCTCATAAACAAACATGCAACAAGTGTATTGTGTACATATGGTCCACTAGAAAGTAGAAAATTTAATCAAAGGCTTGTTTTCCTATCTTCCTACAGCATTTTTAATGGGATATGGGAGGCAGAAAAATATTTTTCTTTGAAATTTTTTATTAAAAGCCTTTTCCCCATTATAACTTTTTTTGAGCAATGACTTGAGGATTCCTCTTGAATGTATACGACGTATCAACCAAAAGTTTGCAATTTTTGATTGTCCTTAGTTCATAGTGAATCGCGAAAGAGAAAATATCTTTAGTTGTGCATGTTTTGAATCGGCCCAAAAAAATATTGTGTCAGACTTGATACTTTCTCGTGTTCCATTTTTTCCTTTTGGTTATTGTATAAAAGAAAAGAAAAATCCTCTCAAATATACGTTTCTTTGAATTATCGCACCGGAAGACCAAATCAAAAGACCTTTAAATGTTGTTTGTTTACATTTATAGAGTGTAATGAATAAATGTTGTTTGTTTACATTTATAGAGTGTAATGATTCATTACAAGTAATGACCCATTACACCAAAACCATTCCTTAGGGGTCTCCTACTTTTTTTTCATTACATCTTGTAATGGAATCAAAATTACATAAAACTCCTTCATTAATTAACAACATTAAATAAACTTTCTATCATTAATGAGTATTTTAGTCTTTTTATTATCGATTCAATTACGTCTTATCATACAAACCAAACATGATTAATAACTACAATGAATCATTACATTACACTCTTCATTCCATTACATCGTTTATTCCATTCAGTTGACATTTCTTTCCATCCTACCAAACGAACCCTAAGTGTACATATGATCCAATAGAAAGTATAAGATGTTATCGGAGAGTTGCTATTTCATGACTCTAAATGTATGTGTTGTATCAACAAAATACTCAGTTATTTTCCTTTTCCTTAGTTCTTTCAAAAATCACGAAAAAAGTTGATTTATTGTGCATTGGCTCGATCAACTCACTATAATGGAAGACTTGGTATTTTCTAGTGTACCATTTTTCTTTTTGTTGCTGCACAAAAGAACAAAAAATCATCTCTAATACACGTTTCTTTGAACTGACTCACTGACATATTGAATCCAAGACCTAACTTTGTTTACTTTTCTAGAAAAACAAACTCACAATCAGTGTACATATATATGGTCTATTAGAAAGTAGATAATGTTATCAAAGACTTGCCATTTTATGTCTTCCTAGTACTTGCACAGATACATATGTTATAAAAGAAACTGAGTGATATTTACGTGAATTGGAGTAGACAACTAGTATGCGTATAATGCAGAGACTACTAATGTAATATTGTAATAGTTGAAAGGTTTATGGATATTTTTATTATACGTATGACCGGATTCGAACTCGAGACTTCGGGATTGCACACATTACGTATGAGAAATGATGTTTAGAATAATTAATATATAAATGTATTATTAATTATTTAGTCACGAAATAAACACTTAACGAATGTTAATATTTAACGAGTTTGGACTAACGGTCGTTAAATATAACATTAAAGGACTAAAGATGGAAATAGTAGACGACAAGGATCTAGAACCCCTTTGGGTTCTAGGTGGCCGGTCGTGGGTCTCCAAAAAGCCCAAGGAAGGCTTAACTTGGTCACAAAGTTTAGATGTGTATAAATATAAACCCCTTGTATTCATTAAATCTACATCTTGGATCACCAAAGAACCCTAACTTCTTTTCCGGTCCTCTCCTCTTGTCTTTGGCCGATCGTGTACCCTCCCTTCCCCAAGGGATTCGATTTTTCAACTTCAAGAAACAAGTGTTTGTTTTATTTGTGATTCAAGAACCTAGCTTTTCACATCAATTCGATATTAGTACGTGTGTACAAGAACAAAGAACAAATACAATTGTGTTTGTGGGTATCTTGGTATTCGACATCTAAGGGGGTCGAAAATTATAAACCTTAATTTTAGGGTTTAGGGTTTTGTTCATTGTTCTTGATATCTTGTGTTCTTGATTCGCTAAAAGGTACGCATGTTCTTTTAATTCGGTTAATTAATTTACAAGTATTATTCCTATTACTTCCGCTGCATGCTTTGATGATGTTTACATGTTTACTGTAATTGTTATGATTAGTAAAACCCAACAGTGGCATCACGAGCCGTTAATATGTTGTAATTAACTACCGAAACACATAAAAATTGAATCTTTGTGATTATTACATGCTTTTAATGGTTTCTAGGGTTTTGAAAATTTGGAACCCTAATTTTTATTAAAGGGTCGATTACCCTTAATTTTTTAATTAGGTTTTTTTTTTTTTAAACTTGTAGAAACCCTAGGATTGCATGTATATTTTATGTGGTTATCGTGAATAATTGTTATGTGCCATGATTATATGCGTATCTTGGGATTATAATTGTTATGAGGAATTCATGGTGGAACATGCATGTTTTGATTTGTTTTGTTTTCTAAGTATTAAATCTTGAACTTTTAATCGACTGATGCGACTGTACTAAATGGTTAGAACGGCTCACCCATTATAACAAACTATAAGAGTGGTTTAAAGAGGGTTTGACATTAAATTGTGACTCGAAAGAAGAAGGGTTATTCATAATATGCTTCGCGCTGACCAGCTTCTCTGCCACTTTGTGCGTTGTATTTGGAGCAACCAAATATTACTATTCTATGTACGAAGCATCTTAGTGCAAAGTTGTAAGTTTCTCAACTCATCGATTAAAACTTTGTAGAATTTAATCTTAGTAATTTAAAAACTATGAGTAAGGTTTTGAAAAAAAAATATTATGTTATGAAGATGTATGCATGCTTCTTCATATGTAAGTTTTGATTACACATCAAAAATTGCACCCCTTAAATTTAAGTTTATGCTATCTAATGATATGAAACACTTGAAGTTGTAATTTACGTTATGTGGGACCTTAGCTAGATTACAATAACAAGGTGAATCTTCATGTTGTGTGAGACCTCAGCTGAAATAAATTTGCATTTTCTAAATTAGACAACTTAATTAAGTTTGTTAGTGAGACCTATAACTTAAGCCATAAGATGGGATAAAACATGCTTACGTTTAGATAATTGTTTGGCAAAAATTGTAAATCCCATATTTTCTAGGAATTGAAAAATTGTTTGTCAATTATTGTCCTTCGACAATTACCTATTCAATACTTTCATCACTAGCAGATCAACTGATATGGTGAAACTATGACAATGAGGGTCCTAGATCCAAGGAAAATTCTATGGTTAATATGAATATTGACCTAAGGGTATTTAATTTTCTTGAAAGGTTGAATTATCGAAAGTACTAACTTTTGAACTTTTATTTTCTGTAGAAATAGCTCAACCTGAAACTAATGCACTAACCTTGTCGTTCAAATCTATGTTTGATCGCGAGAAATTGACTGGCAGCGCTAATTTCAATGATTGGTGTAGGCAACTCAGAATTTTCTTGTGTGTTGCCAAAAGACTAGATTATTTGACTACGCCTTGTCTTCCTGAACCTGCATCCAATGTTACTGCTGAAGCACGGGCTGCGTGGAAAACTGAGTATGATAAACATAATGAGGTTGCCTACATTATGCTTGGAAGTATGGCTCCAAACTTGCAAAAACAGTTTGAAAATTACTTCCCACATAACATGCTCACTGAACTTATTCGGTTGTTTGAAAAGCCCGCAGCTGTAGAGTTATATGATTTGATAGATTCTCTACACAGTTGCAAGCAGGGGGAAGGGAAACCTGTGAGTGCCCATTGTCTGAAAATGATGAGTTACATGGAAGAGCTCGGGAATCTCAACTACGTCTACCCTAATGACATACAAATTGGCCTTATCAACAGATCCCTTAACAAGGAATTTGATGGTTTCGTGCGCAATTACAATATGCATTGCACGGGAAAGACAGTTAGTGAGGTACATGCAATGCTCATTGACTACGAAAAAGGTTTGCCCAAGAAGGCTCCTACACATCAGGTACTTGCTATTCAGAAGGGTAGGATTACTAAGCCTAATAAGCCGCAAGCGAGCCGCAAGCGAACAAGAAAGGGAAAGGTAAGGGTAAGGTTGATAAGAGAAAACAAGTTATGGCTTATCAACCAGAACCCAAGAATTACCCCCCACCCGTTAAAAAGAAAGAGAATCCTGATGTGTTATTTCATCCTGCTTTTAATATTTATAAAACTTAGACAACTTAGGATAAACACATACTAACGGGCAGAGTACCCGATAAGATGTAGTAAAGCCTTAGGTAAATCCGAGTATCGTCCCAAGAGAGCTGTGACCTTGAAAGAACTAAGATGATTAGATACGATAATATATGGTAGACAAGGTTGATATAATCCGTAGATATGCTATTATTCTACTTACACAGACACCAGAAATTTAGGTAAAAGAGATAGATAAACGAAGCTTAATAAAGACTACAAATATGAATTGATTCCTAATACCAAGATTCAATATAGTGGTTAATTATCACCAGACTCCTTTGGTCGATTCGTCATGGCCTATGGTTCTTAGATTCCTCACCAAGATGAGCAGGTCACCCGGGATCATTCGGCAACCTAATAGCAGTCATTAAGCACCAAATCTACTAGATCTAGACGGTGGGAACCCGGTCGTTAGGAACTTAGATTCCCCCTAACCTCTTAAATACCTCCGCTTGATAAGTGATCATTTGGTCAATTCGCACACGAAGAGTGGTCGTACTATGGCCAATTCCTCCCATACTTCGCTATCTATCAGACTGGGGTCAGTTGGTCATATCTCCCAGTCCTTTAGATACTACCAAGCTTATAATACTACCAAGGCTAGCGATCTATGAAAAGACTAGCAAATGTCTATAAAGAATTATAGAGAATAACAATAACATAAATGCAAACTTTAATTAATGACATGAATTCATGATATAAGATCTAGAAAAATATAAAAAGAATCCAAAATCGAATACAAAGGAAATCGTAAACGAGGACTTCGTTATTCATGCTCCTAAACCATGCTTCTTCTTCTGTGTTTTGATCTCCCCAAACCCTAGAAGGTTTGGGAATGGAGAGATATCTAATACTGATGAAACCATCGACTATTTATAGGCTTCAAAATAGTTACGACGTAACCTTATTAGGTAGTTACGCCGTAACTTCCTTCAATATTCAGTGCTTATCCATTGGCTACGGCGTAACTTTGTTTGGTGTTACACCGTAGCTGCTACAATCCAGTGTAAATCATTGTTACGGCGTAGCCTTAGCTGAGAGCTATGTCGTAGTCTTTGTAATCAGCAGTTACGGCGTAACCTGAGCTTAGGGTTACGCCGTAGCCTTCATAATCTTTAGTTGCGCCGTAACTTCATCACTTGGTTACGTCGTAATTAAGAGACAGTTGAATCAATAGGTCTTGAAAACGTCCAATAGCAGCTTCCTTACTTCGAAAGCGTCCTGAAATGAAATAATAAGGAATAAGGATGTTTTCACTAATAATTTACTCAAAATGTGATGATAAAGGGGGAAATTAACGCTTAGAAACTCAGGACTATTTGATGTTATCAAATCCTAAAAGGGATCAGGCTTGTCATCACTGCACATAGGTAGGACACTGGAAGAGGAACTGTCCACTCTACCTCGATGAGTTGCGTACAAAAAGTTATAAAAATGCTGGCACTGTTGCTAGCACTTCAGGTACTCTTTTGATGATAGAATTATTTGCATTTACTCATAAAATAAATTCCTGGGTATATGATATTGGATGTGGTATTCTCATTTGTAATACATTGCAGGGACTTAGAGGTGCAAGGAAGCTCGCCTATGGACAACAATACCTGCACGTGAGTAATGGAGCACATGAAGTCGTTGAAGCTATAGGCACGTTTGATTTAGTTTTACCTTCGAGTTTAGTAGTGTCTTTAAACGATTGTCATTACGCACCTTCTATAATTAGGGGAGTCGCTTATGTTTCCTTGTTGAAAGATATTGGTTTTATTCATACATTTACTGATTATGGAATTTCGGTTTCTTTAAATGATGTTTTTTTTACTTTAATGTTATTCTAGCTAGTAAATGGTGTGTTTGAGATTGATATGCATGATAATGTGATTGATAAAAATAATTATGTTTTTAGCATCAATAATAAAAGAATCAAAAGTGATTTGGATTCTTCATATCTTTGGCATTGTAGACTTGCTCATATAGGCAAGAAACGCATGCAAAAGCTGCAACGTGATGGGCTTTTGCAAGATATCAATGATGAATCATTTGATAAATGCGAATCTTGCATATCTGGGAAGATGACCAAGAAAGCATTTGCAAATCATTTAGAAAGGGCTTCTGATCTTCTTGGTCTGATACATACTGACGTATGTGGACTACTAAGACATGTGTCAAGGAAGGGTTTTAGCTACTTCTTAACCTTTACAGATGATTTCAGTCATTATGGTTATGTTTACTTGCTTAAACATAAACATGAAGTCTTTGAAACATTTAAGGTTTTCAAGAATGAAGTAGAATTGCAACTAGGAAAGAAGATTAAAGCTCTTCGATCCGATAGAGGTGGTGAATATTTAAGACAAGAGTTTAAAGATTATCTTGCTGAGTGTGGGATTGTCCAACAGCTCACTTCTCCATATACTCCACAACAAAATGGTGTATCTGAGAGAATAAATCATACATTGTTGGACATGGTGCGATCGATGTTTAATCTTACAACTCTTCCCTTATCCTTTTGGGATTATGCTTTGGAAACTGCTGTTCGCATTTTGAATATGGTTCCAACTAAGAAGGTTGATAAGACTCCATATGAACCATGGTATGGAAAAGCTCCCAACTTGTCTTACTTAAAGGTCTGGGGTTGTGAGGCGTTTGTTAAACGTGACTCAGCTGATAAGCTACAACAAATATTTGTTAAGTGTATCTTCGTAGGATACCCAAAGGAAATGTGGAAAACTAGAAGGGGGGGTTGAATAGTTTTACCAATTAAAACTCGTTTTAAACTATTTAGATCGACTTATGTCAATCTATTTGGATGTGTGTTGGATGTTGATAAACAAACATATAGAAATATAAATATGTAATGAAAAGATAAAGAGTAAGAAGCACAAAACCACAACGCGAGTATTTATAGTGGTTCGGCTACAAGGACACCTTCCTTGCCCTACTCCACTCCCCGAGTCACCTACTCGAGAGTTCGTAATCACTACACAACACCGACTCCTTATGGTGGAGAAACCTTCACAACGTTGCCTACTCTTTTTCCGGTACTAGGCTAACCACCGGGTCCTTTTCACCAAGGAGAACCAATCCTGTCACAACGTCGCCTACCCTTTATCCGATACTAGGCTAGATACCGAGTTCCATTACAATGGAGGAACTACTACCCAACACTACACCAATCACCTAACCCCAAAGGAGATCTACTCCTTATAATAACAACAAGGATAACAGTATCCTTTGACCCAATACTAAACTATCTTGTACATCGAATTACACCATATCGAATGTACATCTTAGGCACCTTTCACTAATGCCTTTGACTAGATCTTCAAGACACCCTTCACTAATATCTTGTGACTTGACTTCTAGGCACCCTTCACTAATGCCTACAATACGGACGATCGACACCCTTCGCTAATGTCTTCGTCTTGACACTTGAGACATCTTTCATGTGGAGTTTGATAGACTCCTTGGACCATTTAGAGCATCTAGGGTTTAACAATAACAATGATAAAGAACATGTACACGCAGCGGAATATATAAATCAAAGTTATTGACACAAGGTTTTTCCACATCTCCCCAATTATTATTTGATCAGAATAACAACGTGTTACCTAACTGTAACAGGGATCAAAGCCTTCTTCGATCTTAGGGATTAACAAAACTAACACTAACCCTAGACGTTTATAGAAACACGTCTAGGTTACACACACACACACCTTTAGATTACATTATGGAAGACTTAATTTATAAAACCTACACCCATGTCCTCTTTATATACTAGAGGATTAGGGTTTACAAAAGACTACAAAGGACTAATAAATAAATCTTCTTTTGCAAGCAGGTCCCTCCATCTTTTTGTAGATTTCCTTTTTGTCACTTTAAGTCCTTGATGTTTCATTCTTTATTGTTTTGTATCATCTAATCAATAAACCCAACAATCTTCCCCTATTTGATGATGACAAAACAAACACGGTTCTTGTACGAACTTCCCTAGATGAAGTAGAGAAATTGAGATAATTAAATCTCACCATGAATGAAACAATCTTGTCTTCCCCTTAATCCATGTCATTCCACTCCAACATCTCTTCCCCTTTTTGTTATCAACAAATAGAGAACGTATGCAAACTTGATCTTGACCACCATGAACCAATACCACACATCCAATTCATCCTTCCAATGTCTCAAATTACCCTCCATAAAGTTTTCCGCAACTGAAAATGAACTTGAAACAGTAGAAATCTAAACCATCAGTAGTAATACTAATCAATAGTAGTAAGAATCAAAAACTTCCCCTTGAGTGGTGCATGAACATCAAATGATTCTTCAAATCTGTAAGCTCCTTGTAATGATCACTTGTGAAGAAAACCAAATATAACGAATTTGATGAAGAAGTAGAATAACCCAAACTTGTATCTTATATCTTGTACAAACCACGTAACTCTGAACGTATACACCTTTATGTATAGGGAGACTGTAATCCCTTGACAATAATCACTGAGCACAACAACATAACTCCTTTAAGTGTTTTGTCAATTCTTCGTCACAATAAGAATGCACAAAAATAAGAATACGCATCTACGAAATCCACTTCACCTTCAAATAAGTGATAAATAACCATCTTCGTAATCAATTCTTCAATAGAAACCAAATACGAGCTTTTTAAAACCTTTAAGAACAAATTCCAATCTTGTGTGTGTGAACCATAACCTTCTGTGTGTGTAAACCATCCAAACTTCAAACTTTAGCCGAGAACCAAAAATCATTTCGATCAAAGCTATCAGTAATAATAAGCTTCTCGGACAAGCTTACAAAAAATAATCCAATATCAGTTCATCACAAAAACACTCGATTATGAACCTCCTTATAAGCTTTGTACACATATCATAAACTGATAATCATCCATCTAGTAATCAACTTTATTCGCGAACAGAATAAATAAATCCCATGTTAAAGTAAGAGGATATTACCACTGGCCAATGAATTAATAAAACAACTTCTCATATTCTGCATGACCTATGTTCTTGTCAAATTAAGAGTAACACCGACCCATTATCAATTAATAAATAATATTGTTGACCATATCATATGATAAAATACCATAATACTTCAATTGGCAGCTTAATCGATCAAGATAAATACTAAATGTCTTCGAACAGTATTAACCAAGCAACCATGTAGCAGCAGTACATATACTAGGATACCATGCAAACTCAAGTAAACATAATCTGATGAGAACAGTAGTAACGATATCACCATCAATGTCTTCTCTCACGTACCCCTCTCCACATTGTTTTTGAAAGATGGTCAATTTTATCAAGCAACAATGAATAATGGACCGACCCATGATCTTGAAAGCCACCAATCAGAAAACAATCAGAAAAAGGTAACCGACCCACTATAATATAAATCACCAATTATCGCACAGCTTACTATGTCAATATAATCATGTTCCCACCAGACCATGCATGTTATGTCACCACATAATGAAATCGATACACAAGGATATCATGCTTCCATTTAATACGAGCAGCAGTTAAAAAGATACTAGCAGTGGAATCGAATAAAACTAGCAGTGGTAACTAGAAGCCTAGCAGTGGTAACTTTCGAGTAGTAGCAGTAGTTACAAAGAAAACGCAACAGCACTTAAAAACATGTCGAGAGCAGCGTAGCAGCGGATTCAATAAACTTGTAGCACTAGTAAGTACTAGCACAGCAGTAGGAACAATCAGACTTAATAAATACCAAGCAACGTTAACAACATTAACACATCATATCAGAATAAACTAGCAATGATAGCATTAAATTTCAATGAACTTATCCCTCCATCATGATGATCAACCTCCAACCAATACTACTTACACACCTTCTATCCTCGAATCAGATGAATAATAGCCCACCTTTAGTTGTGAAGGTCATTATTAAAAGTGAATATTACGAGGTGAATATCCTGCTGTGGACAAGTTTGACTAAAGTTTCATATTGAAACTTAAATCACTGACCAATACAATAAGTAACATTTACTAGAATGTCCACCTATCTGTATAGTCCACCATCAATCATGATATCAAATTCATGCATACCCATAAAACAGATTAGCACTGAGAACCAAAAACATATACTTTTGAATAAAGAATGGAGCACCACCGTCCATTTAATGCAATATACGCACAATTGTGAAGGTAAGAACACATGACTAACTTCCATATGAGATTAAATAAAAGAAAAACGAATTTAGGAAGTTTAGTAGCACGAAAACCCAAAAAATCCGAAATTAATACCTCCTTCTGCAGCCAACTTCGACAGCCTGTAACTTTCACATAAAAGCTCAAATCAACGATCCCTCCGGTGAACAGTTAGATGAATATATAGATAACGTCCACCGAAAATTTCGTCACGATCCAACGGTTAACGAAATAGTTATGATCGTTTCAAAACAGTGCTGCAGAAACTTATACAAAAAATTTCCAGACTCGATTTTTTTTCATGTTTCGCCATTCTTCGATCAATAAAACCTTGTGAATCCCTAGGTAACGAGCTCCCCAAGCTCTGATACCACTTGTTGATCCCAGTTGAGCAAACAATCCTTATAGAAACTGACTTAACAATTACTTATTAAATATCACGCGGAATATAATATTTAATCTTAAGAAGAAGAACAATAACAAACACTAAACACCTCAATATTATTATTAATACGAATACTCTAACCAGTATTAGGGTTTTACAACCTTGAAGTGTATCGACCTTAGATATAAAACACACGTATATCTAACCTAACCTAGGACCTCCTTTTATAGGCTAAGGAGTCCTTTACAATATACAATACATATCCTACAAGATAAATATCTTTTCTATATTTATCTAATACAAAATATCAAACCGACTTATCAACTAACAATGGTTACAAAACATTAGCCGTGGTTACACAAATACTACTAGCCGTGGTTTGACTCAGAAGTGGTTTCCTTCTTCTAGCCGTGGTTACATTTACTCTAGCAGTGGTTCCAATACTTAGAATAATTCTTGATCAGTGGAACCTAAAACCCAACAATCCTCCCCTAAACTTGATACATTCAAACATAATTGTCAAGTTTCCTTTAAGCTCAAATCATCTGTCTTGGAGGATGTATCCAAACACTTAACAGTTTTAAGAATTTGCTCATACTTTAACAACAAACTGTAAGCTTGATCATCATAGGGCTTCAACATCTTTAAACCACCAGGCTTAACCATCTGAGTAATAACGCCTGGATATTTATTCAACTGAGGATAATCACCTTCTACAAGCATATGAATAATTTCTCCAGAAACAGTTAACACATGAACTCCACAAGACTGATATAAAAATCATCTTGTAACATTGCCATTGTAGAGTCCTTTCCATTCAGGTTCATCATGAGTAGGTTCAAACAAGATCTTCATATTATGATACACCATTCCCTCATGATAATCATCTGGACATACAACACCATATTTGTCCTTGTAAAGCTTCCAAAGACTCATCAAATCATCTCTATCCAGATATTGAAGCATTTGAGAAAATTTTTCAAACTCAGAAACTTCATTATTAACTCTTTGAATTTTCCAACATCCTTCACTTCCATTAAGCTCAAATGTATATGAGATAATTTGTTGATCATCTGCACTAGATACTGTATCAACTCCTCCGGACTCTTTCTCAATATTCTCTTTCAGTTTCTTAGATCCAGATGGCTCCTGAATATCAGATTTTCTCTTCTTAGCTTCAGCTTGTCTCTTTAACCATTCGGCTTCTTTTTCAGAATTCATAGGATTGAAATCATCATTTCTCCTCATACATCTCAAATAAATCTCTTCTACTCTTTCATATGTACACTTTCTTAAATTTTCACTAATATGCATATCACAATTCTTGATAATCTTCATCATAACATTTCTCAGTTCACTCTTGGTAGGAGGTTTTCTTCTTTTAGCATGATTTTTCTCCTGCCTTATCTTTCTTGCCCTTTCACCCAATCCTTTACACCTTTCATAAACAGATAAATGTGCCCATTCTTGTGTAGTATACTCATCCTTTATCCCATCACAAGCTTCAAGATAAGATTGTTTATCATCCCATTCTGCTAACAATCTCTGAGTAGCTTCTTCTTCTTCTTGCTTTTCTTTCTCTGCAGCTGCTTTTTCTTCTGCTTGCAATCTTCTTGTAAACTCTTCATCATAAGCAATCTGTTCTTGTCTATTCTTAAATTTCAAAACTGGCTCAGCAATACCCTTTCCCTTTCCAATGTCAGGTAAAACCTCCTTAGTCTTCAAAGGCTCACCAATTGTCAAACTTTTACTTAAGGATTTAGGTGTTATGAGTGGTGCAGAAATTTTACTTAAGTTTACCAAAGTACCAGCAACCTCCTTCTCTACTTCTTTAGTTATGGGTGGAGATATAGCAGTGGTTGTGACTATTATGGATGTGGTTGTTACAGCTATGGGTGTGTTTAAAGTAGCAGTAGATGTGTGTTAATACAAATAAACCGTAAAAACGTTTAATTATATTTTACGATCTTCTAATGTTTTGTCGATAACAAACGTAAAATCATTTTAACGAAATAAATAAAATACGTAAATGGTTTGAACTAATAGTTTCTAATATATTCATATTTTCACATAAAACACTAAAACAAGTATAAGTGATTTTATGATTTATTATTACATATGTACAACAACTAGTGTTTACATATTTGGGTAAAATATACACATAACTAGTATGTAGTATATTGGGTAATATAAATGGGTAGAAACTTATGTATCATAACCCATTGACCAAATACATTGAATGTAGTTGGGTACAACCCAAAGTCCATGATCCATGGAGCTTGACCCATAACCCATTGCATGACATCATGCTTATATCATATATGGATCATATCCATAACCCATGGTATTGACCCATACCCACAAGACTAGATACATTGTACTCATTAGATACATTGAATCTAAAAGAATATCCATGGATCAACCCATGACCCATGACCCATAACAAAAATACCCATGGGTAAAGAGGAGCGTCCCACGGATCCCTAGCTTTACACTAGACGGATCCCTTGTGGGAGGGATCCGTGGGATCCGAGGAACAATAGACATTTTCCTCTATAAATAGTGAGACATTTCTTCATTGTTTCTTACCCCTTTCTAACATACTTTCTCCCTGAGTTAAAAACTCTCTAACCCCAGATCCAAGAGATCTATGTTTGTAGTTTTGTTTTTGTTTGATTGTCTAGGTTCCTCTTAAAGGCGAGATCACCACCTTTGAAGTCGAGCAAGCTCAAGTCCATGAGTTGCCATGCTTCCTCATCATCAAGACTACTGAAATCCTCTTGTTGATGATTCTTTTCTTTCTTCTAAGAAGTGTAGTATTGGAGACATTAGTGAAAGATGTCTCAAGTGTCAAGACGAAAACATTAGTGAAAGGTGTCGATCGTCTGTATTATAGGCATTAGTGAAGAGTGCCTAGAAGTCAAGTCACAAGACATTGGTGAAGAGTGACTTGGAGATCTAACTAAAGGCATTAGTGAAAGGTGCCATAGATGTACATTATATATGGTGTGTTTCATTGTACAAGATAGATTAGCATTAGATCCAAGGATATTGATATCCTTGATGATGTTGTAATAAGGAGTTGGTCTCCTTTGGGATTAGTCGTTGGTGTAGTGTTGGGTAGTAGTTCCTCCATTGTAATGGAACTAGGTACTTAGCCTAGTACCTAATAAAGGGTAGGAGATGTTGTGATAGGTGTGGTTCACCTTGGTGTGAAAGAACTAGGTACTTAGCCTAGTACCTGATAAAGGGTAGGCGACGTTGTGGTAGGTGTGGTTCACCTTGGAGTGAAAGAACCCGGTGGTTAGCCTAGTACCGGAAAAAGAGTAGGCAACGTTGTGAAGGCTTCTCCGCCATAAGGAGTTGGTGTCGTGTAGTGATTACGAACTCTCGAGTAGGTGACTCGGGGAGTGGAGTAGGGCAAGGAAGGTGTCCTTGTAGCCGAACCACTATAAATTCTCGCGTTGTGGTTTTGTGCTTCTTACTCTTATCTTTTCATTACATACTTCTATATGTTTGTTTATCAACATCCAACACACACATCTAAATAGATTGACATAAGTCGATCTAAATATTTAAAAGGAAGTTTTAAATTAGTAAAACTATTCAACCCCCCTTCTAGTTTTCCACAATTGGCATCAGAGCTTCGTTACCAAGTTTCTTGAAGTATATTGTACTTTAAAAACTTCATACGATCCATGGTTAATTGAAAACTACAAAGAAGGTTTTTCATAAAAACAAACACCATGTCTTTTAAAACTCTCTGTTTGGATGTTGATTAGATAACAACATTTTTACTTTTTTTTTCTATTTAAATGCACTAATCTTCTTTGTCATGTTGATTAGTCAAATCTCATACCCACCAAGATATAGGAATCGCTTGGTAACAAGAATACCTTCCCTAAGAAGGTATCTTGAACACAAAGGAGCTGGAATTGTCTAGTGACATTTGTTGTGTCATTTGTAAAGACATTCCTAAGTGTGTTAGAGGTATGATTTTCTACTTATCTCTATAATGACATTAGCTTGATAAGTAAGTATGCCTACATAGGTATTTATATGATTATCTTTTGTGCATATACATGTATTACATGAAGCTTCATTAGGAAGCCTTTTCTCACATACGTTTTTTTTTTTTTTTTTTTTTTTTTTTTTTTTTTTTTTTTTTTTCGTCTAAAGTCGTGGTATTTAAAACTTGTGTTTTTCATTTAATCCAAAAATCATATCTTCCCAATAATAAAACAAAACACAAATTTCAAAAATTCCTCCTTCCCCATAAATAAACCATCCGTCGCCCTCTTTATCAAATCCCCACTTTTTGAAATCTTTCATTTTCAAAAATCACCTCTCATTCAAAACTTCATCTTCCTCTCATCTCATTTCATCTAAAATCAAAACCAAGAAGATTCATCATCAACATGGTTTACATCGCACTCGTGCTCATCGCCTTAACACTCATCGCACTTGTGTTCCCTATGATGAAGTTCACATACGGAGACATATACTTTGTGTTGTTAATCTACATTGGGGTTATATACCCAATCCTTTGTATCATTCTTAGCATTGAAATGAAATATTACTAATAGTCTAGTTATCTAGGTTATTATTATCATAATGTGTTTATCATTACTTTTTGATTTATTTCATTCTATCGTGATACATTAGAAAGCCATGTATGCATGCTAAAAGAAAATGTAGGTTAAAAACACATATCTTGGTATGAAACTATAAGATCTAAAAACCTATGTTTTTATCAAGAAATCTATTTCTGTTTCTCCAGATCCACGGATCCCAAAAGTTGGACTAGCCGGATCCCTTATAAATGGGAACCGTGGGAACCGTACATCTGGACAACAGTTTTTCATGCATAATAAAAACCACTTTCTTTCTAAAAGTAATATTCCACTAGAATGTCAAAACCATAATTGAGTTAAGTGTCATTGTTGTTAAAAACCATTGTTAATAAAAATCTAGTAAAAACGTTAGATAAACATTGGTTTACCACAATCCTCACTTTCTATTAACTCATCGTTTCTATAGGTTCAACTATGACGCATGAATATGAGTTTGATTTTTCACTCACTAGCATCTACACTCCGAACATCTCCCTTGAGCCCAATACACCTGGCAATCATGTCCGTGGGTTCAATAATCTCGAAAACTGTCACTTCCACGAGGGACGTATTGTAGACACCTCTCTAAAATTCGAAGAAGGTATCAATACCTCCTTCCGAGCCATAGGACTAGAATGTCTTCTTGAAATCAACGAGAAGATATGTCCAATGTTCATAACGGAATTCCTCTGTCAAGTTGAACTCGTTCGTAACGAGGATCGCTCTCAATCTCTTTGGTTTTATATCAAAAACCAAAAATTTGCTTTAACCCTTGGGCATTTTGCTCACATCCTCTGGATTCCAAATCATGGACAATGTGCCTTCACCGAAGATTGGTCTCTTGATTCTCTCTTCAACTTTCGTGAAGAAAATAGTCCATATTGTTCACACATACCTTCCCCGGAGGATTTAAATCGCATAATATGCAAACCTCGACCATATTACTCTGATCCAAACATTATTTTTACACGGGACATCCGAGAAGAGTACAAGCCCCTTGCACTCATCCTACGTGAAAATGTTTGGAGTCTTAGGGGAAATCGAGAAATCCTTCCCGCCTGTTGTGCTCACATAATGTATTGTTTGCTAACACAACAACCATACAATCTCGCCTATTTCTTCGCAAGGCGAATTGTAAATCTCCAAGAATAAACTCATCCCTTATGGATTGTTTTTGACGCGCCTCTATCATAACGTCATGCATTTTCATCCTCAATTTCAAAGTCCGTTGTACGTACTTGTGAACAAAATGATGGAACCGCTAAACATATCTCTCATGAAGACTTTATTCATTCTTGATTCCACCAACACTCATCAACCACTTGATGATCCTTCTAGCGAAAACTCTCAAGGAGCTTAGTAGTCATTCAACTAGGATCAATCCTTTTGTACTTGTGCTTTATCAATGTAATCCAATTTCCTTCATAAAATAAAACATCTTACAATTGATATCTTAGTGTTAGAACCTCTTAAACTAACCTTGGAATATAATTCATTGTCAAGATCATTGCATACCTTTAGTAAAGGTTCTGCTTAGCAGATAGACGGATCCCAAAGTTTGCACTAGACGGATCCATACTCTTAGGGAACCGTGGGATCCGGCAAACAGAAAATGCAATTACAAACATTGTATTTCAAACATATCCTTAGAACACCTCACACTAAGCTAGACATACTGTCTTAAGGCAAACTAAGTCCTTATCAAGTTAAGTAGATCCTTCCTACTCACACGTAACTCACCTAGATCACAATCAAGACGTTTGTAGATCTATCGTTTAACTTAAACCCATTACTCTTCCGCTCTCTAGATCACTCATCATTTCTCACATGATCCCTCACATATAGCCTTAGAAATCCTTTGATTATGGCATAATTGATCATAACCATCTTTACCTCAAAATTTGTCAAAATTGATCAAATTCTAATTTTTCCATCTCAAGCCTTTAGGATATTTTCCAAAACACTATCCTAAGTCACTACCTGATCTCTAGGATCATTTAGATTCACTTGACACTCTCAAAATCTTTAGTGTCATCCTTGTTCATTCGTTGGTACTCATGAAAGTTCCAATCTCTTCCATAAAAGGCAATCATTAGCTACATCACTCATTACCCTCAAGTACTTAAGCACTCCTTCATTAGGAAGACTGAAACACTCAAGATGGTATAGATCTTAGATCTTAGAAATGTCATTTTTATCATTTCATAGCTGCTGAGAGCCGGATCCCTTGGATTAGCCTAGACGGATCCCTCGGAGGAGGGAACCGTGGGATCCGGGTGACAGATTATGTCAACTCTAGCTAAAACAATCATTTCAAGCTCATCCTCCTAACTTAAACACTCCATCTCATCTTAAATGAGTTCCTAGATTAGTACAAACTCTGAAGTTGACTCTTGTGCATGTTAATCATCACATTCCAATGAATTTTAGTGGCTTAAGGCTTGAATGCACTTGCCAAATATCTTGCTTTATAAACCACATTATTAGGACTTCTAAAGCCATCACCTTCATCCTCATTTTCAGCACTTAAGAAACCTTTACAAACCTCTTGAAATTATCATGAGGAAAACTCCAAGTAGCAACTTATCCACCAAAGAACCACCCAAGAAAATTGCTCGTGTTGTACACGAAATCTCTTCAACCGAATCATCTCCGGTCAAGTCCACAAATGTAAGGATTCCTCCTCCAATCAAACCAATTCCTAAAAGGATAGTACCCACAAAACTACATATGCCAAGCACCACCATACCTCCTAGGCCCAACAATCACATCTCCATTAAACCATCACCATTGGTTCCTAGAGCTATCTCATTTACAACTCCACTATCATCACCACATCTCTACAATTTAGAGGATTTACCTCCTAGGCCGTCTCATCCTTCTCCACCGGCAACATTCTCCTCATTAGGAGGAATAATGATACAAAATCAAGGTGTTGAGTCAACACTTGCTCCGGCTTCCTTTTCGCCATCACCATCATATAATCCCATTTGGATTATGAGAAATTATCAAAGTCAACCACCCGACCATATGGAAGTTGACACTTCTCTACCACCACCATCATTCTTGGTCGAGCCATCTTCTAATGCGCCTCCACCAATCCATCCGTCGTTTGAGGCTCCCCAACCCACTTCACTTGATCCTTCGCATCAAGCCATATCATTTCTTCCACCACCACTACCTAGCCATGACAAAGATTGTTATCATTGTCAACATGTTGAAAGTTTGATACATGAAGTACGATAAGACCAACGTTTCATGTTGGGATACGAAAGTGCTGAAGATATCAAAGTACTGAAGATATGAAAGTACTGTAAGCTGCAAAGTACTGGAAGAAGTCAAAGAGTCAAAGTACTGCTAAAGACAAAGTCAAAGTACTGCATGAAGAAGTCAAAGTACTGCTAGAACAAAAGAACTGTTATATTCGTTTATGGAAAGTATTGTATTCCATGTTTAGATTACTTGTCGTACAAGGTTATCAATTGTAAACCGACTAGGATATCCTTGAGCCTATAAAAGGACTCCTAGATTGTCATTAGAGGTATGATTTCAGAAAAAGAGTTTTAGAGTTTACGAATTAGTGTTTTAGAGAAAAGTTCGATTATCTTAGAGTTGTATTAGAGTATCTGCATAATAAGCAGATTTAGAGTTAATAATAAAGTTTTTCTTCTTAGCTTTGTTAAGTAAATTCCGCGTACTTGATAAAGATTGCTCAGTGTTTCTTTGTTAATAACTTAGGATTTATCCGAGGTTATTAAACCTTAACAAGCTAGTTAAGTTAGTTTGATTAAAGTATATCGATCCAACAAGTGGTATCAGAGCTTGTGTGGAAACTCTGACTAGGAAGAAACCCTACACTATTCAAGATGTCGACTGAAGCTGTTCCACCACCCTCAATCACCTCACTCAGAATTCCAATAATCAAGAAGGGAGAATATGATCTTTGGTGCATGAAGATGAGGCAGTATATTGCCATTACAGATCATGCTTTATGGAATGTAATTGTGAATGGGAATGAAGTAGTTTCAGATCCCATTGTTGTTCCTGGACAACCTACAGCACCAAAGGCAGTCTTACCATAAGCAACTATAAGGAATCAAGAGAAGGCTCTAAACATTCTCTTGTCTGCCATTCCAGATGGTCATCTTCTCAAGTTTCATGATGCTAAAGATGCTAAGCAGCTCTGGGCTGCTCTCAAGACCAGATTTGGAGGGAATGAAGCCTCTAAGAAGATGCACAGAAACTTGCTGAAACAACAGTTTAAAACTTTCACAGTAGGAGAAAGAGAGAGTCTTGATGCTGCATATGATAGGTTTCAGAATCTCCTCAACATGTTGGAGTTATACAAGGCAGAAGTATCAGTTGAGGATGCTAATTTGAAGTTTCTAAGGAGTTTGCCATCTACATGGCATGTGATTGCTACTATGATCAGAGGACAACAAGGATTGGATGTTATGGACTTTGATGATCTCTATCATCAATTGAAGGTGTATGAACATGAGATGAGTGGTCAACCCAATTCCAAATCTCACAGTATTGCTTTTTTATCATCTGAAAAGAAGAGCAGTACTTCTAAAAGTACTGCTTCTCCTCAAAGTACTGTTTCTCAAAGTACTGCTGTTTACAATCCCCCATCATATGCTCAGCAGGCCCCACCATCTACCACTTTGAACTCAGATGAAGTTGTGTGCTCTTTCTTTGCACAACAAGCAAGCTTACCTGTCACTTATGAAGAGGATCTAGCACAGATTGAAGAAGACGCACTTGAAGAAATTGATATCAGGTGGCAAGTTGCTTTGATCACTGCAAGCATCAAAAAGTACATGAAGAAGACAGGCAAACGTATTGATTTCAAACCAAAACAAGGAATAACTTTTGACAAATCTAAAATTGAATGCTTCAATTGTCAAAAGACTGGTCATTTTGCAAGGGAGTGTAGGTTTGCTAAGTATCAAGCAAACAGAACATCTGAGAAGCCTAAACTTGAGCTCAAGGAAATTCCAATAACTAAAACAAAGGCTTTGGTTGCTCAAGAGAAGTTATCAGAAGTTGACTGGAGTGAAGAGTTTGATGATGAACCGGTGACTTACTGTATGGTAGCAGTGGAAGATGCAGTTGAAGACACAGTGGAAGCATTGGACTGGAGCACTGCTTTTGATGAAGAATCTGAACATGCTGCTTTGGAATCTGATGATGGCTTTGGAGGATTTGATTGGAGCAAAGAAAGTGAAGATGATCCTGTTCTTCTTGCTATGGTGGCTACTTCACCAACTCAGTCTCCTATCTCTGAGGTATGCTCAAACTGTTATGAGTTTTATCAAAAATTACTTAACAGTTATGTGATTGAAAGAGATAATTGTATTAGGGCTAGGTCTAAGGTAGCAGGTTATCAAATCACTTTAGAGTCTATAGAAGCTAAAATCATAACACATGAAAATAATGAAATGGCTTGGGCTGAAAAGTTTGAACAACAGGATTACCAGTTAAAACTCAGTGAATGGAAACTAAACTGTAAAATTGCTGAAATTGAGAAATTAACTAAGGAAAGAGATTATTTGTTAGCTAAGTTTGCTGCTTGGGGAGAGTCTGGCTTGTCCCATGTTGCTTATGTTGAAAAACAGAGAAGGGCTTACATTAGAACAGGCTTAGGATTTGGAATGGACTTTAGTAACGTAGATGAAAACCAACCTAGTGATCAGGATGATGGTGTTTTTGAGGACATAACCACTAGTGATGATGAGCTCATTAACTATGTAGATTCATCTAGTAATGAGGGCTCAGTAAGTGAACCACCTCCTGAATATAAGAAAGACAATGGTTATCATGCTGTTCCTCATCCCATTAGTCATCACCCCTCTAGGACTGATGTTTCTCGTTATGGAGTAGATAGTCTAGAGTTTAGGAAGAAGCTTGTTGCTCAATCTAGGTCTGAGAAACCCACAGAAACTGTTGAAAACAATGTTCAAAATCAAGCAGTACCTTTAAACCAAAGTACTGCTCAACAAGCAGTACCTTCTGCAAGACCTTTTCAAAACAGTACTGCTAAACCTTTTTGGGATAATTTTGGTCAAAACAGATTTTATCAGTCATCAAGAAGGCAAAATAATTTTGGGCATAGACATAGAAGAAATCACTTTGGTCATATGGGTCAAAAACTGTGTTTTGTGTGTTATAGTCCTACTCACTTAATCAAAGATTGTGACAAACACTCAGAATATCTAAGCAAATTTTCAAGGAATAAGTCTACCAACCAGAGACCTAGAGAGCACAAACCAGTTTGGACTAATTCAAATAGGGTTAATCACAGAAACTTCACACCAGATCATAGATACCCACATCAGAGAAGACCTTCAGTATCTCACAGTACTTTTCAAAGTACTGCTCAGAAACAAGGTACTGCTAACACTACTTGGGATAGAAATTCTAGGAGATCTCACTTTCAACCTAGAAGGTATCACAATTCATATAGGGGATCTAGATCACAAGAACCACCTGTTAAAACTGAATGGGTAAAAAGGGAAAGTACTGCTGAGAGACATACAGTACGTTCAACAAAAAGTGAATCAGATGTTTTTGTGACACAAGAAAATGCTAATAATCTGGTGAAAGAGATTTATGTTGAAAAACCAGAGAGTTTTGAAAATCCACATGCTAAAAATCATAAGATAATTTTGGATCATCATTTGAAAGATAGTGGGAATTACATACTCAAAGAATTTGAGTTTGTAACTCCTCAAGGGGAACACAAGTCAGTAATGGCTTGGGTTCCTAAAAGTTTCTAACTCTTTTCTTTGTGTGCAGGGCAACCCAGAAGAGGAGCTTAAAGATCATCTTATTGTGGATAGTGGTTGCTCTGGAAGTATGACAGGCGATAAAGAGATCCTGTCTGATTTTAGAAATATTAGTGGAGGAAAAGTTGCATTTGGGAATGATCCCAATGGAGGAAGGATTACTGGGAAAGGAACAATTAAAGCTGGAAGAATTGATTTTGAGAATGTCAGATATGTGAAGGAGCTAAAGTTCAACTTGTTGTCAGTCTCTCAAATTTGTGATAAAAAGCATCCTGTGTTATTCACTGACACAGAATGTCTCATCCTTTCTTCTGACTTCAAACCTGTTGATGATGACTTGGTAGTACTTAGAGTACCAAGGACAAATGATGTGTATAGTTTAGACATGAAGAGTCTACATTCTTATGGAAGAGCCACATGCTTGGTGGCTAAAGCAACATCTGAAGAGGCACATCAATGGCATAGAAGATTAGGCCATGTGAATTTCAAGAACATTAACAATCTGGTCAAAGGCAATTTAGTTAGAGGTTTACCTTCAAAGACTTACAAGAATGATCAATCATGTTTGGCATGCAAGAAGGGTAAACAACACAAAGCTTCATGCAAGAAGCTTGAGGAAAGAACTATCAGAGAACCATTGGAGCTGTTACATATGGATTTATTTGGACCTATCTCTGTGGCAAGTTTAAATAAGAAGAAGTACTGTTTGGTTATTACTGATGATTGTAGTAGATTCAGTTGGGTTTTCTTTTTGGGCTTTAAAGATGATACCTTTGATGCTATTCAGACACTGATTATAGCACTTGAAAACCAATTAAGACTCAAGGTTAGAGGTATTAGATGTGACAATGGAACTGAATTCAAGAACAAGCCTATGGATGATTTTTGTGCAAATAAAGGAATAAAAAGGGAGTTATTATTGCTAGAACACCACATCAAAATGGTGTTGCAGAGAGGAAGAATAGGACATTGATTGAAGCAGCTAGGACAATGCTAGCAGATTCCCATCTCCCTATTCAATTTTGGGCAGAAGCTGTAAGTACTGCATGCTATGTACTCAACAGGGTTTCTGTCACCAAACCACAGATGAAGACACCCTATGAATTGCTGATGGGCAATAAACCCAACATTCGTTTTATGAAGCCTTTTGGATGCCCTCTTACTATTTTGAATACCATTGATAATCTGGGGAAGTTTGATGGCAAGTCTGAAGAAGGTTACCTATTGGGTTATTCTACTAACAGTAAAGGCTTTAGAGTATAAAACAGAGTTACTAAGAAGATTCAAGATTGTCTTCATGTTGAATTTTTAGAAGATCAAGACAATGAGAAAGGAAAAGGTACTGATTGGATGTTTGATCTTGAGATTTTATCTCCTTCAATGAATTATGTTCCTGTTAGAGAAGAAAATCAACCTTTGCACACTGATGAAGATATTCAATATGTTGTTCATGATGTTCATATTAGACCTGATGCTGTTCCTGATAAAGCTCCTGTGAGTCCAAAACAAAGTACTGCTGTTCCTAAGCAAAGTACTGATTCTCCAAAACAAGGTACTGTTGCACCACAATCCTCATTATCTGCTGAGGATCAATCTATTCAAGAGGAACTTAATCAGATGCTTCTTCAAGATGTTTTAGCACATTCTTACACTGATGAACAAAGGAGAGCTTATGAAGAGGCAAAGAAGAAGAACAAGACTGCAGAGTACTCTCATAGTACTTTGGACAGTACTTTCGATCAAAGTACTGCTGCACCTGTTGACAGTACTTTAGATGATTTGGATGATCCTACCATGCCTGGGTTAGAAGAAACTGATGATGAGCTTGAAGATGAAGGTATTTTCACAGATTCCAATGAAGGTGCTGATTATACTAACTTAGATGATACATATGAAGTTCCACAGTCACCAATCTTACGAATTCATAAGAATCATCCAACTGATCAAATCATTGGTCCTTCTACTTCTGGAGTTATGACAAGACACAAAGCTAAGGGTTTCACAAAACCTCACAATGCTTTACTTAGCTTTGTGTATAAACAAAACAGGCTAAATCATAAGGACCATCAAACCTGCTTATTTACTTGTTTCATCTCTCAAGAGGAACCCAAGAATATTGCTCAAGCTTTGACTAAAGAAAGCTGGGTTGAAGCTATGCAGGAAGAACTTCTTCAATTTAAACTTCAAGAAGTTTGGGTTTTATGTGACCTTCCAGATGGGAAGAGAGTTATAGGAACCAGATGGGTTTTTAGAGTCAAAAGAGATGAAAGAGGTAATGTTATCAAAAACAAGGCAAGATTAGTTGCTCAGGGTTATAGACAGGAGGAAGGGGTAGATTATGATGAGGTATTTGCTCCTGTGGCAAGGATTGAAGCTATTAGAATATTTCTTGCTTTTGCTTCTTATATGGGTTTTCAAGTCTATCAGATGGATGTCAAGAGTGCCTTCCTTTATGGCACTATTACAGAAGAGGTGTATGTGAAACAACCTCCAGGTTTTGAAGATCCTAAACATCCAAACAAAGTCTATAAGGTGGTTAAGGCTCTTTATGGTCTTCATCAGGCACCTAGAGCTTGGTATGAGAGGCTCTCTACATTCTTATTGCAACATAGATACAGGAGGGGAGCTATAGACAAGACTTTGTTTATCAAGAAAGACAAGAAGGATATCATGTTAGTTCAAGTTTATGTTAATGATATCATCTTTGCGGCTACCAAACAGTCCATGGTTAAGGAGTTTGAGCAGCTGATGCAGAAGGAATTTCAAATGAGTTCAATGGGAGAGTTAACATTCTTTTTAGGACTTCAGGTTAAGCAGTCCAAGGAAGGAATTTTCATTAGCCAAGACAAGTATGTTACAGACATACTTAAGAAGTTTAATTTTGATGATATGAAGGCTGTTACTACACCTATTAAATCTATCAATTCATTGGGAAAAGATGAAGATTGACAGCCTGTTGAAGTCAAGTTATACAGATCTATGATTGGCTCTCTTATGTATCTTACTGCATCAAGGCCTGATATCATGTTTGCAGTTTGTCTATGTGCAAGATATCAAGTCTCACCAAAGATCTCTCACCTGAATGCTGTAAAGAGAATTTTCTGTTATTTGAAACAACAACCTAAGTTGGGGTTGTGGTATCCTAAAGAGTCACCTTTTCACTTAGAAGCTTTTTCAGATAGTGACTATGCAGGTGATAATTATGATAGAAGATCCACAACTGGTGGATGCCAATATCTTGGAAGAAGGTTAGTCTCCTGGCAATGCAAGAAGCAGACAATTGCAGCAACATCATCTACTGAAGATGAATATGTAGCTGCTGCAAGTTGTTGTGGTCAAGTTTTATGGATGCAAAATCAACTCTTGGACTATGGGTTCAATTTTAAGAATACTCCAATCAATATTGATAATGAGAGTACAATTTGTATTGTGAAGAATCCTGTGTATCATTCCAAGACAAAGCATATTCAGATTAGGCATCACTTTATCAGAGATTGCTATGAGCATAGGCATATTAATGTGGTTAAAGTTCACACGGATGACAATGTAGTTGATTTACTCACAAAAGGTTTTGATGTGTCACGATTCAATCACTTGGTCGTGAGCATTGGAATGATTAACTACTAAGCTATGTTTAAGGGGAGGACTATAAGGTGTTAGGTATAGTCCTGTGTATTGCTTGAGGGGAGGATGCTTGTTTATACTTAGTTTATATGAAGGTATTTGGCAAAGTACTGTTTTTGCTTGGAAAGTACTACTTGGGAAAGTACTGCTTATGTGGAAAGTACTGTTTGTCGTATTAAAGTACTGTTCCAACGGTAATATTGATGGGTAATTGGTAGTAACGGTAACTTTGTTATTTAGGCTGTGATTTTTCAAATCCTACCTATAAATAACTACTTTCCGTTTTTCCCTCTCATATTATTACTTTACATCATTTCCATACTTATCTCCCAATTACCATCTCTTTATTATTCGATACAATCTTTATTGTGCTTACTTTTTCAACAATGGTGAATCGTTTAACTGTTTCGAAGCACAATATGGTGGCTAATTTGGACAAGACTGAGGCGAATGTGGCTTTCTATGATATAATTGATTATCTTACTGGGTCGCCTATTAGTTATGCTCTTTTAGTTAAGCCGGATATAATTGAACCATGGATTCAAGAATTTTGGGCTAATGCTATGGATAATATGGAGGAGGATGAATACTATATTAGATCAACAGTTGCTGGACGGACTATCAAGATTACAGAAGCCTCTATTTGAGCAGATTTGCTATTTGAAGATGAAGATGGGGCTATTCGATTTGACAAGCAACTGATTTGGGATACTTTTAAGAATCTTGGTTATGAAAGATCTTTGACTAAACAAACTTTCAAGAAAGCGTTATTCTGTCCTCAATGGAAGTTCTTGATTCATGTATTGCTCCATTGCATAAGTTCTAAAAGTACTTCTTGGGAGCATTTTGGGTCAAATATAGCATCTGCAGTAGTTGGTTTGGCTACTGATAGAATGTTTAATTTTTCAAGGCTTATTTTGGATGGGATGCTATCTCATATCTCCTCTGGGTCAACATGGTTGATGTACCCAAGGTTTGTACAGGTTTTCTTAAACAAGCAATTGGCTGATGTTCCAAAACCTGCTACCTTGTTACCTGTCATTGTGCAACAAGCCAAAATTTATACATTCATGGCTAAGCGGAGTAATTTGTTCAGAGGTGGAGATATTCCATTAACTACAACAATGATGGAAGTTGTACAAGCTGTACGTGATGCAGCTGGAGAGGATGAAGAAAGTGAAGGTACTGATTCTGCACAAGGTACTGCTTCACAAAGTGCTGCCTCACAAGGTACTGCCTCTGCAAGTACTGCTTCTCGTGAAGGTACTGCATCGTTACAGGGTGATGTTTCTCCAAGCCCTGAGGTTCAAGCAGAGATTGAGAGAACACCTACTCCATCTCCTCAACAATCTGTTCCTGTTTCAGAGGCACATTCACAACTTCAAGGTAATGATCATACTATACCTCGTGAAGGTTTGACTTTGGATAATTATGCTTTGACAAGGGAGTTAGCTCGGTTGAACAAGACTGTTGAGCTTCAAGCTAAAGCAATTAGGAAGTTGAAACGTAACTATTTCTGGTTGAGGAATTTTATTAAACCTTATATTCAAGGATTTAACTTATGGGTTAAAGAGTAAAACAAACGTCGTAAAGCACTTCGTAAGGAATTGAAAAGAAAGAAAGTTCCTAAATCATCTTCTGTCAACTTGGGGAGGAATTTAGAAAAGGAAAATTTGAAAGAAGATGTTATTAAGAAGAAAGAATCTGAAGAAGATGTTACAAAGAAGAAAGAATCTGTAAGTACTGCAGAAAAGATTATTTCAGTTTCTGAGGAACAAGAAGTGCAAGTTCAAGGTACTGATGATCAAGGTACTGAACATCAAAGTACTGATTTTCATGATACATCTAGGCCAGAAGTAATAACACCAATAAATTCCAAGAGAAGAACAGGAAGCTCAAGAAGCTAAAAATAGAGAAGCAGCTCAAAAGGTGCAAGATGAGTTAGATGCTGAAACTGTTGAACCTTTACAGTCTCCTACACCTGTTAGATTTATGTCAAGAAGACCTAATTTAGCTAAAGAAAGGAATGCGATGATGGCATATTTAAAAAGCAGAGGATTTAAAGGACTGCAGAAGCTAAATTATGTTGATATGAAAAGACTTTATGATGCTGAAACAGAAGCTTATAAGAAAGATGTTGCAGGCATTAAAGACTTTAGAGAAGAAGCTCATTGGACTGAAGCTGAAAGGAAGGAGAGCTTAAAGAGAAAAAGAAAAATTGAAGCTACAGATGTTCAGTTTTCAAAGAAAGAAAAGGTTGAATTAAGATCTGAGACTAGTGATGAATTAAAAAATTATCTCAGAGTGGTAGATTTTGATTATACAAAGGAAGATAATGACATGAAGATGAACAGATCACATGGTTTTTCACAAAGAAGATGAATGTTTCAAAGTTTTCAAAAGGCTATGGGATTTGCTGCATATTATAGATAGAGTAGATCTATTCTACTTATATCATGTTGTGAAGACTTATTTTGAAGATAATCCATTAGAAGGGATTGGTTTGGTTTTACATGGTGATCTCATAACCATGTGGGAAACTGATGAAGAGAGCACTGATGATATCTGGAAGGATCAAGAAAACTGGGAAATAGTTTGCTGGAGATTCTTTGAAGAGTCTGGAGTTCATGTTTTGGAACTAGAAAATGGAACAATGATACACATGTTTGCAGAAAGAAGATATCCTCTTACAGTTGAGCTCATGAGAAGAATGCTAGAGCACGGATTGGAAGTAGAAGAGGCTAATGAAACTGCTTGCATGGTTATTCATTTGTTTATTAACTGGACTACCATTGCTGAGAATGATCTATAACTGGTATGAATTTTATTTGAATAAATACTTTTTGATATATCAGTACTTTTATTCAAAGTACTGCTTATCAGACAGTACTTTCATCAAAGTACTGTTTGCTGAATTAAACCAGTTAAATGAATTTTAGAAGAAACCTTTTTGCTAAGTAATAAATATTTTTGAAATAAAGGTTGAATAAATGGTTTTTGTGATGATAACATCAATAGGTTATCAATCCACCATGGTTACAAAAGGATTGACTAATCCATGAGCAAACGGCTCTGGTAAAGATATATCAAATCCGTTTTTAGTTGACAACTTGCTAATAAGTTGGATGGTCATCAACTCACCATATCAGTAATGTGAAGAGTTGGCTAGCCCACAAGAAAATGGCTTGTGGTAAAGGCAGTGGAAAAACCATTATTGGTAATTAGTTCACCAATAGATAGAAGAACTAACTAGTCCAGAAGGGTACAGCTTTTGGTAAAGACAAAACAAATCTGTTGATAGCTGGTGGTTTGCTAAAAATCATATGGTTATCAATGTACCATGGTCTTACACACCAAAACATTTGGCTACTCCAGAGATAATGGCTTTGGTAAAGAGTTCTAAATCCATTAAATTTTCAATGATTCACTTGGAAGTGATGAGAATAGTATGCAACTTAAACTGAATTACTGTACAAATTGTCATATGTTGCTGTGTTGCTGAAAAGATGGAGATTGCTAGATGCTGCTGTGAAGAGAACAATTCTAAGAGATACTTTGAAAAAACACTGATATTACAGTGATACAATTTAAAGACTAAAGAATAATCCATTTTAATGATGAAGCTGTTAAAGATATATTCACAAAGGAACTTGAAGTCAAGCAAGTAGAATTCAAGTTAGGGGAGGATTGTTGGGATATGAAAGTGCTGAAGATATCAAAGTACTGAAGATATGAAAGTACTGTAAGCTGCAAAGTACTGGAAGAAGTCAAAGAGTCAAAGTACTGCTAAAGACAAATTCAAAGTAATGCATGAAGAAGTCAAAGTACTGCTAGAACAAAAGAACTGTTATATTCGTTTATGGAAAGTATTGTATTCCATGTTTAGATTACTTGTCGTACAAGGTTATCAATTGTAAACCGACTAGGATATCCTTGAGCCTATAAAAGGACTCCTAGATTGGCATTAGAGGTACGATTTCAGAAAAAGAGTTTTAGAGTTTACGAATTAGTGTTTTAGAGAAAAGTTCGATTATCTTAGAGTTGTATTAGAGTATCTGCATAATAAGCAGATTTAGAGTTAATAATAAAGTTTTTTTTCTTAGCTTTGTTAAGTAAATTCCGCGTACTTGATAAAGATTGCTCAGTCTTTCTTTGTTAATAACTTAGGATTTATCCGAGGTTATTAAACCTTAACAAGCTAGTTAAGTTAGTTTGATTAAAGTATATCGATCCAACATTTCATGTTCTATCACCTCCTCGAACGTTTCGACGAGATTAAACCTAAACAAACTTGAGCTAGAGGATTTTAGTGGTATCCTAGTATCAAGCGTTAGTTAGTCTAGAAATTCCTAGTCATGTATCGTTCATTTTCTTAGTTTTTAGAGTCATGTATATCATAACTCTAGTTTTATTAAATGAAATTACATGCTACTTGCTATATTTCTGAGTATATGATTATGTTGTATAATACATATCGCGCTTTGGTGATAACATTTTTTGTTATACCACCATTTGCTGAATTTATTCATCAGCCAGATGGATCCCTTTCAATTTCCTAGACGGATCCCTACAAGGAGGGAACCGTGGGATCCGTGATACATAAATCTTTTTTTTCTACTAACTTGGATCATATTTGCAGGAAATTATGCATTATACTTGTTTTCTAACCTTTGTTTTGTAGTTATTCAATTTACACATGAAGACTTTGACACCCTAAAGCTAGGGGAGCTTTGTGTCAAAGCAATACATTGCAAATTACTTGCAATATTAGGTTTACATTTCATGACACCCCTTTGCAAAATTGCAATCATCAAGGGGGAGTACATTCGTCACATAGACGAAATCTTTTACAAACTTAGTTGCAAATGAACTAGCTTAGTATTATTTTCTTGACGCCCTTAAATAAGGGATGGACTCGTCAAGGGGGAGTTAAGATGAGATCCTCTCCCGTTACTTGCTCTCTACTTTTTACTTCTTTTCTATATTTCACATGTTTTTCTTAAAACAATGTGTTAGTTTCTTTCGAAGCTCTTTTTGTTTCGACAAAAAGGGGGAGAAGAAAGTAAAAACTACAAATTCAAACTTTTACGAATTTTAGCTTTTCTTTAAAATAGTTTTATGTTTTTTCATCAACAAAAAGGGGGAGATTGTTAATACAAATAAACCGTAAAAACGTTTAATTATATTTTACGATCTTCTAATGTTTTGTCGATAACAAACGTAAAATCATTTTAACGAAACAAATAAAATACGTAAATGGTTTGAACTAATAGTTTCTAATATATTCACATTTTCACATAAAACACTAAAACAAGTATAAGTGATTTTATGATTTATTATTACATATGTACAACAACTAGTGTTTACATATTTGGGTAAAATATACACATAACTAGTATGTAGTATATTGGGTAATATAAATGGGTAGAAACTTATGTATCATAACCCATTGACCAAATACATTGAATGTAGTTGGGTACAACCCAAAGTCCATGACCCATGGAGCTTGACCCATAACCCATTGCATGACATCATGCTTATATCATATATGGATCATGTCCATAACCCTTGGTATTGACCCATACCCACAAGACTAGATACATTGTACTCATTAGATACATTGAATCTAAAAAAATACCCATGGATCAACCCATGACCCATGACCCATAACCAAAATACCCATGGGTAAAGAGGAGCGTCCCACGGATCCCTAGCTTTACACTAGATGGATCCCTTGTGGGAGGGATCCGTGGGATCCGGGGAACAGTAGACATTTTTCTCTATAAATAGTGAGCCATTTCTTCATTGTTTCTTACCCCTTTCTAACATACTTTCTCCCTGAGTTAAAAACTCTCCAACCCCAGATCCAAGAGATCTATGTTTGTAGTTTTGTTTTTTTGTGATTCTCTAGGTTCCTCTTAAAGGCGAGATCACCACCTTTGAAGTCGAGCAAGCTCAAGTCCATGAGTTGCCATGCTTCCTCATCATCAAGACTACTGAAGTCCTCTTGTTGATGATTCTTTTCTTTCTTCTAAGAAGTGTAGTATTGGAGACATTTGTGAAAGATGTCTCAAGCGTCAAGACTAAGACATTAGTGAAAGGTGTCGATCGTCCGTGTTATAGGCATTAGTGAAGAGTGCCTAGAAGTCAAGTCACAAGACATTGGTGAAGTGTGACTTGAAGATCTAACTAAAGGCATTAGTGAAAGGTGCCTTAGATGTACATTCGATATGGTGTGTTTCGATGTACAAGATAGATTAGCATTAGATCCAAGGATATTGATATCCTTGATGATGTTGTAATAAGGAGTTGGTCTCCTTTGGGATTAGTCATTGGTGTAGTGTTGGGTAGTAGTTCCTCCATTGTAATGGAACTAGGTACTTAGCCTAGTACCTAATAAAGGGTAGGCGACGTTGTGATAGGTGTGGTTCACCTTGGTGTGAAAGAACTAGGTACTTAGCCTAGTACCTGATAAAGAGTAGGCGACGTTGTGGTAGGTGTGGTTCACCTTGGAGTGAAAGAACCCGGTGGTTAGCCTAGTACTGGAAAAAGAGTAGGCAACGTTGTGAAGGCTTCTCCGCCATAAGGAGTTGGTGTCGTGTAGTGATTATGAACTCTCGAGTTGGTGACTCGGGGAGTGGAGTAGGGCAAGGAAGGTGTCCTTGTAGCCGAACCACTATAAATACTCGCGTTGTGGTTTTGTGCTTCTTACTCTTATCTTTTCATTACATACTTCTATATGTTTGTTTATCAACATCCAACACACACATCTAAATAGATTGACATAAGTCGATCTAAATATTTAAAAGGAAGTTTTAAATTGGTAAAACTATTCAACCCCCCCCTTCTAGTTTTCCACAATGTGTTTACCTCATCTGAAATTGCAGCAGTGGTTTCATTCAGACTAGCCGGGGTTACAGACACACTAGCAGTGGATGTGTCCTGCATCAGCTCTTTCTCTTTGTCTCCTACTATAGTCTTCAGGGTTTGAAGTACTGCATCATTCCCATTCATATCAGACACCACATAATGCTCTCCTTGATTTCCACTATCCACATCCTCATCCATATTCACAGCCTCCCCTTGATCCATGCATTCCATCCTCCCATGTTTGGATACATTCTCCAAATCCACATCTTTTGAGGAGTGCACCTTCTTTCTCAGCTTTCTAACTTTCCTTACAGCAGCAACCCCTGGTCTTTTAACCTTCTCCAAAACAAATACTCTGTGCTTCAAATTTCTGATCTCTCTGCCCTGAAACATAGCAAGTTCTTGAAGACTAGAGATTGTGCCCTCCATTTTGGTACATTTAACTGTCAATTCATTCAAATGTTCAAGAATATCCTCCCTACTTTGACCTGTGTTAACTGGTCCGAAAGGTGGTTCATTGGAAAAGTCATCATGTACCTTTACAAGATCCGTCAATTCAAAATCATGTTCCAAACTACCCTCATCATTTCGAGCTATGTAACCTGCTCCGAGAGGTGAGTCCTTGGGTGTAGAAAACATAGTATCAGACCTAGCCTGAACATCTATGCACCCTGAATTAGCCAGGTGGCTAGGGATTCCTCCACCTGTATTGAGTTCCAAGGAACTCTCCACATTAGGAGTTGCCAAAGGTTGGGTCTTATTGATGATTCCACTATCCTGAACAGCATCTAAGCATGAGTCAGTAGTGGAAGCCCTTCCAATCATGTCACCTCCACGTCGTATGACATCCTCATGAACTACACCACTAACTCCAGCCTGAGGTAGCATGGTGCCCTTCTTCTTTCTCCTAGTACACAAGATCACAGTGGGTTCAGAGTTTGAAGTTATAGGATCAGCAGTGGGTTCAGTTGTAATGGCAGGGGTTTCAGCAGCAGTGGGTTGGGAAGGTTGTGGGTCAGATACATCATCAAAATCAGGAACATCTGGTAAAGTTAACATATTAGGAAATAATGGTGTGACTCTACCAGTAAAAAGTGGATTTTTGTGCCTCATATGAGCAAACACCTTACGTAACATAGGATGAACATCATACAGTCTAGTATGCTCAATAGGTTATGCAATTTGACTCTCCACTATCAGTTGAACAAACCTAGGATACATACAATACTTACCCTTCTCCCTAATGTTTTTCAAAAATCCATCAAAAATCATCCTAGACCAATTAAATTTCCTCCCCTTAGAAAGACAGATAATTGCAGATGCAATTTTGGAAGGAAACTCATCAAACCTTGTGGTCTTATTACTTACACACATCAACAAAGTGTGAATCAAAAACTTCCACTGAGGTGAAAACATACCTTTGTGAAGTTTAGTTTTACCTTCTCTCCTTTCATAACCTATTCTAGCTAATCCTTCAAAAATAGCAGCATCAGAAAGATTAACCACACCATCAGCATCATCCAGTTTCAAAACACTTCTAATTACCTCCTCATTGACAAAAATCTCATTTTCATCCACTACAGTCCTAAGTACGTCTAACCCATCTCTCTCCTGGATCTCAGCATTACACCAAAAGAGATGAACATATGTTTTAATGATTGTGTGTGCTACAGTTAAGGCAAAGTGGATAGGACTATGGTTTAGGAAATCAATCATCTTATGAAAACCTTCTGATTGATTGTTTTTTATCAAGTAAGCAACTAGGTTATGGGTTTTGGAATACAGCGACGGCATTGTGATTGGTTAGGTGATATGACGTGTGTTTTAGACTCTTTGAGATCGTTTTGAGCCTTAGGGTTTAACAATAACAATAGTTATACGCAGCGAAACATAAAACAAAACATTAATTGTTATTGACACAAGGTTTTCATCATCTGTTGGAGTATCCCTTTCTTCTAAATCAGGCATGTCTGGATCAGTTGGATACTCAACATCACCAAATAGTGGCTTGGCAGTGGGTCCAAAGAAAGTACTATCATCAGTACTTGCAGTAGGGGTTGCACATGAACTAGCAGTGGTAGAAGTTGGCTTAGCAGTGCTTTCATTATACTTAACAGTGCTTTCAGTATTTTTCTTCTTCTTCTCAATTTCTTCTACCGACACTGAGTTATCTTTCAATAACTCTTCCTTATCTTGATGATGATCAACCTTGTTCCAAAATCTGCAACATCATCATCAGTGGGACTCTTCTTTTCAATGATGGGAGAGACAGAAATAGCTTTCCACTTTTCAACCAGATAGAATTCTTTTGGAGAATCAGTTTCCTTAGAAATTATTTCTGCATCAGAATCCTTTTGAGTACCTGCATCAACATTAGTCGAAGTACCTGCAATGATAGGCTCATAATTCATAGATTTGGTTAGCATATGAATGTTAAACAACTAGTCTGGTCCTTTTGTCTCAACACTAGGAGTCTCTTCACTAAACTGAACATGTAAGTTTTCTTCAACAATCCTAGTCCTCCTATTGTATAATCTAAAGGCTTTGCTATTGGAAGAATAGCCTAAAAAGTATCCATCATCTGCTTTTTCTTGAAACTTGCCTAGGCAGTCTACGGTATTCAAGATAGTAACAGGACACCCAAAAGGTTTTAGGAATGCTATCATAGGCTTCCTATCATGTAACAGTTCATAGGGGGTCTTGTTATGAGGCTTCACTACCTTGCTTCTATTCTACACATAACATGCAGTGCCTACAGCTTAAGCCCAAAAGGTAGTTGGTAACTTTGATTCTAACAACATTGTTCTAGAAGCCTCAATTAGTGTTCTATATTTCCTTTCAGCTACACCATTCTGTTGTGGTGTTCTAGCAACACTAAATTGTCTCTCTATACCCTTAGCCACACAGAACTGATTCATCACATCTGATTACCCTGACCTTATGGTTTACTTGATTTTCTATCTTAGTAATGAAACTCTTGAGAATCTCACTTGTTTCACTCTTAGCAGCTAAAAAGTATACCCATGAAAATCTACTATGATCATCAGTAATCACTAGACAATACTGCTTATGGTTCAAACTTCTAACAAAAGTGGGGCCAAATAAGTCTATATGAAGCATAAACAGTGGTTGAGTTATGGTGTTAATTTTCTTGGTATTACAAGAGGCTCTATGTTGTTTTCCTTTCTGACAGGCCACACAAAGTTCTTTACATTCAAAAACCTTAGAAGGTAACCCTCTCACTAAGTTGCCCTTTACCAGTTTATTGATTGTTTTGAAGTTAAGATGACCTAGCCTTCTATGCCACAATTTTGACACATCTACTGAAGCCTTAGCAAACAAACAGGTTAAGGACCTATTAGGAATTACATCTTTCATGTTAAAGCAGTATATGTTTTCTTTCCTAGGCACCCTAAGCTATATAAACTTTTCATCAGGCATTTTAAAATCAGGAGATAACACCACACATTCAGTTTCACCAAATAATACCCAATTTTTCTTATCACACATTTGTGAAACACTGAATAGATTATACTTCAGACCCTGTACCAGATAAACCGTCTCAAAGTCCAGCTTTCCTGTTCTGATTGTTCCTCTGCCTACTATCTTTCCTCCTTTTAGATCATTGCCAAATGCCACATGTCCTCCATCAAAAGCTTCAAAATCCTCCAGGTTGCTCCCATCCATGTCATGTGCCCAGAGCAACCACTATCAAATATCCCTTTATCTCTTAGTTCATCTTGTAGGTTGCCCTGCACATGAGTTAAACAAGTTAGTTCCTTTTATGGACCCAAGCCAATACTGACTTGGGTCTGCCCTGGGCATCAACATAATCAAATTTCTTTAGGTCCATTGATGCACTACTGGAATGGTGTAAAACCTTGGTCTAAGGTTTCCATTGCCAGCTTGCTGAGGCCTTAACAACATAAAAATGGTTTCCAACCATTGTGTCAGTTATCACCTTTGGAATAGTTAAAACTTCTTTTATTTCATTGGTGATATTCTGCTTAGTAGTGGAAAGATGTTGAAACCTAGGATCCGGACTCAACTAGGGTATGAATAACATCAATTGATTGAATGTGCACAGTGGAATAATAAGAACACAATCAAAGTTACCAACAAGGTTTTTTCTGATCAAACAATGATCCTCTATGGATCTCTATTTCTTTCTCGAAAAGATGTTTTTCCTTGAGTGTTTTTTTCAAGAGTTCTCTAATACAAAAGCTATGTGTTCCTTTTATACACAAGGAACCCTAAATAGACAATAAATAAATATAAAATAAATTCATATCACTGCCTAAAATAGCTCACAAATCCTAACAAACTAATACGGAATAACTATATCCGTAGGAATACAATATCAGCAGGAACCATGTCATCAGTAGAAACCATCAATAGCTTCAGTAGGAACCTGTCAGTAGAACTTCATCAGTAGGAACTTCTAAAATTCCAAACAATCCTCCCCTAAACTTGAAGTTGACTTGGTTAACTTCAAGTTTCCAGTTAGATGTGTAACTTCCAAAGCATGAGGATTGAGACTTGAACTTCTGCAGCAAAATAAATTAACCAGCAGCAACCAAATCTATATATATCAGCAGCAACTAGAAACCATCTTTGAAGAACAAGATTCCACAGCAACTCCTATCTTTGAGCAGTAACAGAATCAGCAGCATCATGAGTAGATTTGATAAGCCTTTACCAAGTAGCTACTCACTCTTGGGCTAGCTAGTCCTTTGGTGGAATCATGACATCACCCTGGTGAACCAGTTACCAGTCCAACACTCAGAACGTGAATCAATGGTGTGTTGAAGAACCCTGATAATTTTAGGCAAATTGATAAGGTTTTAAAAGGTACCATTTTGAGGGGTCGTTTTAGCCCTTATTTGATCACTTTTGTATCCGTTATTGCTTAATATCGTTCCTTTTCACTTTTTAGGTCTCTTGAAGGCAAAATGCTGGAATGGCACTTATTTGGACGAAAAGGCGCGAATATACGAAGAAAATGGCCAAAGTCAGAATCGAGGCACTCAAAGCTGCTGAAAACAGAAGGCGACGGCGTTACTGCTTAACTGCGACGCCGTCGGAGGAATTTGTGACAGCTCAGAAGAGAAATTGCTAGTTTTGAAGGACGGCGTCGGGCTTTAAAAGAGTAGGCCGTCGCAACTCAGA
This sequence comes from Chrysanthemum seticuspe, assembly GCA_019973895.1. Lineage (NCBI taxonomy): Eukaryota > Viridiplantae > Streptophyta > Magnoliopsida > Asterales > Asteraceae > Chrysanthemum > Chrysanthemum seticuspe. Next base: position 394,010 of record BPTQ01000004.1, read on the forward strand.
CGGCCTAGATGCGACCCAGACGGCGTCAGAAGCTGAAGAGGATGGCGTCACAGGCATAAGGTGACGCCGTCGCAAGGTTAACGTGGCCAAGACGAAACCCTAATGACGGCGACACGACGGCGTCACAAAACATAAGGTGACGCCGTCGCATATGTAATATTATATATAGAATCCGAATTTTTCAGTTTTAGAGAGTAGTCTTTTGGAGTAAAAACCTAGAACCGAACCAAAGGTGTCTTGTACAGTATTTTAGGGTTCCAAACCCTATCTTACATCAAGATAAGTGTTTACTTCATCAATTCAATTATTTCTTTGATTATTTGTGTGTATGCTTGCATGTTCTCCATGTCCGGCTAATTTATTTGTGTGTTTGCTTAGGGAATATGAAACTTAATTATTAAATATTGATTGGTTGTTTCTTATCTTAGTTGATTAATGATCTAGTAATGCGATAGGTCATTCGTTGTGTACTTAATGCTTGATTCATCTTTGTGAACCTTAGAATATAATTACCTGAGTAGTTGTAGGCTAAACCACCCAAAGAGTGCCTTAGATTAAGAGTTTATTATCCCTAGTGGGTTTTGTAGACGAGACCCTTTGGTAATTTCAAAGAGTTAGGGAGAAACGCATACCCTACAACTTTAGACACACAACGCAACTAAGAATAAGGACGTGACAATTCAACCATCAATAGGAGATAATTAAGGAGTAGTAAAACCTAAGTAAACACATCTTTAAACTATCATACGAGCACACATTAATTAGACATAGACTACCACCACCTTAGTTTAGATAATTAGATAATAGTAGAGTAATCGGTAGAAATACCAAACCCCCCAAATCCAATACCCGAGATTCGTACCTTTCAATTTCTTGAAAACATAAAAAAGATAAAAAAAAAATAATCCTCCTCAACCCCAACCTTAGCGTAGTAACTTCTTACTAGCATTCCTATTCCCCTAGAGAACGATATCAATACCCGTGGCTTACCCTAATTACTACACTACAACGATTAGGTTCACTGCCTAGGGTGTTATAAAACTTGCTCGAAGAAAAGGAAGTTTCCTTGACCCCGAACGACGCGTGTAGCTTTATCAAGTTTTTGGCGCCGCTGCCGGGGAATAGAATAGCTAGTTAGTAGTCCACCTCGTTTAGGTTTCTTTACTTGATTCCTATCAAGTAAATTATTTTCTCATTTTTAGCTTTCTCATAGTCTATCCCCCTTCTTCGTGACCTTTGTTCGTAACACCCATCACTTTTCATCATGGAAGGTGATAACCAACCACCACTCATCAACCCACCACCAAATGACCCGCCAAGAGCCCGTACTCTTGGTGAATACTCAAGACCAAGCCACCTAGGCTATAGGAACACCATTTAGCTTCCCGACCAAGCCCAAACTACGGCCCTGCGATCCGACACCATCCGGTTGGTGCAAAACGGATGTGCATTCCATGGACTTCGTTCCGAAGATCCAAATCAGCATATGAGGGATTTCCTCAAAATTGTCGATTCCATCGACCTTGATGCTACTACTCGGGAGACCACGCGCCTGCGTCTCTTCCAATTCTCTCTACGGGACCAAGCTAGTAATTGGCTTGAGCGACTTCCCGCTGGCTCCATCTCAAGTTGGGATGATCTTACCTCTCGCTTCCTTGCTCAATTTTTCCCACCGGGGAGAACCACTAAGCTTAGGAATGACATTTTGATGTTCCAACAATGTCAAGGTGAATCTCTCTACGAAGCATGGACCCGATTCAAGGACTTACTTCATAAAGTCCCTCATCACGGCATTGATCTTTGGCTCCAAGTCCAAATCTTTTATGATCATGTCAACTTCCCCACTAAGCGATCCATTGACCAAGCGGCCGGTGGAAAACTTAGTGATCTCACCGCGGAAGAATCATGGGGTATAATAGAGGACCTTGCCCTCTATGACAACGAAAGTTGGGATGACCCCCGTGAGCTGCCCAAAACCGTCAAGGCAATCTCCTTGCCTTCCATCGACTCACAACCTTCCGACCGTAGGATGATCAAACTTGAAGATCAAGTTAAATTCCTCATGAGTTCCTACGAAAATCCTAAGTCTTCACACCATGTGAACAAAGTTTCTTCCTCGTGTGAGCCGTTTTGTGATCCTCATAACACGCGCACTAGCACCCGATCCACCAAACATGCTTCCGTTGACTACGCATCCTCACGTACTAATGGAATAGGAGGAAGATTCCCTACAATACCCGGACCTAGGAATTTCAATGAGACCCGTGAGGCATGGAAAAGCAAGCCCGACTTCTACTGGGGGCAAACCAAAGAATTCACCTCCAATGATTTCTCATGGCCCCCACCTAACGGTCCTAACCAACAAAACATCGAAGGGATGTTGCGAAACATAGTTGCATCCCAAGAAACCCAAATGGCTAAGCTCTCGGACCGCTTTAACCATCAACAAGCCGAGATGGATAGGAAGATCGACAACCTTGAATGCCATAACCAATAGTGATAGGAAGGTTAGTGCTATCTCAACCCCCGAGCCTTCAGGTATAGAGATTAAGGATCCAAGCAAGCTAACTAAGCACGTTCAATTCGTCAATACCATCGCCTTAGTGGAACCTGATAGCACAGATGACGAAGAGGACCATACGCTTGTGAATAATGAAACACCCGAGGAAGTAGATGAAGTAGACATTGACTATTTCAACAAATTTCCTACGGAAGAAGAACTATCTCGCCACCCTCACTTAGTGCGTGACCTCCGTCACATGTATGTTAGGAAAAGCCCTAGAATCAAGTTTGGGAACCCTTGGAATCTTAACATACCATGTTGCATAGGACACCTTTTTGTGGCAAAGGCCTACATTGATCGCAAATCCCCAATCAACATAATGACTAGCACCTACTACGATTGGATAATGAAGAAGCCTATCCCAACTAGGCAAGACCCCGATAATCCTAGGGATAAGTGCAATTTTCTTGGTAGAATTAAGGGATTGCCCGTATATGTAGGTAGTTTCACGTTCCCTACGGACTTCATAATTGTGGATGATATTAGCACGGCCATAGACCCTAGCTTGTCCCACGTTATTCTAGGAAAACCTTTCATAGAAAGCACCGGGATGACCTATGACCCCTCGTTAGGAGTAGTGCGATTCAAGGATGAGACCGATGACATAGCTTACTAAATGCCGTTTAAGATTGAGAAGTTTTCATCACTCTCTAATGATGAAAAGGAACTTAAGCTGTCGGTCTATTATAGGAATGATAAGGATAGGGAAAAGGGAGTAGATTATGTTATGGCTAAGATTTCCGGGTTCTATTAGGATTGTATGAACTTAGGACCGAAATATAGGACCGAGTGGGGAGAGGACGAACTCTTAGAGAGGTGCATCATAGGACACTTCTACAACATAGAATCCCCCGGTAGAGACCGACAAGAGGGCGGTAATAAAGTAACGTAGGAGCACGACTACGAGTCTAGCTACAAGACTCTTAAATAAAGAAAAGCGCTTCGTGGGAGGCAACCCATGCTTAGTTGTTTGCTTGTTAGTGTCATATATCTTTTATTGATTGTTTATCCTCATGTTTAAATTTGTAAAAATGCTTTATCTTGTTTTTAACCTCATCTTAATTGAATATAAAGGTATTTTACATAAGGGATAAGTGTAGGGAGGATTACACACGTTTTCAAAAGAAACGTAAACATGAGAATAACAATTAACTAAAAAATATATATGTTTGTTTGTTCGAGTCAAATGCTTGTATCGAGTCATAATGGATGTTTTTGCAAAAATTTTTCTAGATTCTAAAGATATAAATTTTCCAGAAAATCGCAGACCAGTTTTTGTCAGGATAACCTGACGGCGTCAGGATTGCAACCTGACGGCGTCAGGAAGGAGTAAAAACATCAGATCACTTTTTCTCGTTTTCTGAGCTTCTTATAAATTTTTGGAATTTCCCAGATCTTAATTTTCTTAGAAATTCTGTAAACATCCATTCCACAAGCATTATATCCTAGTTTAAATCGAGTCTCATATATATTATTACCGCCGATTTTACGCGAAGGTTTCGTTTGTTTTCTTCAAGTGTGCAGGTTTAGTTTGTCAAGAAGAAGTTACATAAGATTGGAAGGAGCTTTTCACGCAATAATTCTTCTTGGAAAGGATTTAACCACGACTTTACACGGATCCTACCAAGCTAATCAGGGGAGTATTAGTTTATTTCGTTTTTGATTACCTTCTTTTATCATAACTTTGATACTTTCGGGGAACATTGGGGACAATGTTCAGTTTAAGTGTAGGGAGGGAAAATAAAACGGGAACTTTGAAACTATGCTTATCCTTGATTATTTGCTTTTTCCAATTGTATTTGTGTAATAAACCATGAGAAAATGTCGGTTAGGGTAATTTTGGCACCAAATTTAAAATTTTTCATGACATATAGGAGTGGGCCATTAGTTTTAACAAAAGCGTCTCACGGATAGGAAGTTGCATGACTAGCACAAAAACCCTTTACCACCTAAATTCCACCCAAAATGTGAGGATCACCCTTAGATTAGTAGGAGTTAAAGCATTCATCTTTAATGCTTAGAGTGTGAACCGGTAGTATAATAGATTCTAGAACTTGTTTTGTGATGCATTCCGAGATCGCTAGTGAGACTACACTTGTGTAGTTAGGAATAACTAAATGATAAGAGGCATTAGGATAACCCTTGTTTGATACCCATAATATAATTACTTCTTCCACATCGGTTGAGTAATTCCCCCACACCCTTTGCGTTGTACTCATTTTTAGTACACGATACCCCTAGTTAACCCCTCAGAGCCTATCCTTTTCGCGGTTCTCGTGATGTTTCGGTTTTTCCGGAATATCAATAAAGAGCATTGTTTACACCCCACCCCCAAATATACACCCAAATCGCCTTAGCCTACCCTTTATGCACTCACTTTTAGTGCATTATTGTTATCACCCCAAACCCTTAGTTCAATTATTTGGTTGCTTGCATGAGTTGCTAAGTCGAGTCATATCCTTTGTATATAGTTTTGGGACGATTGGGATTCATGGGAAAAGTTAAAGTTTTTAAATGACTAAAAGGGAACGCCAATTCCCTTATTTGCATAATAATGTACCCCAAGTGTTTTGAGCTTTTCAATTCGGGTCAAATTAGTGTTAGAGTAATAAAAACTCAAGTGTAGGGATGTGCCTATAAATCCCTATCATTTTGATGTTACCGTAGAGGATGGTAGAGTAAAAGTGTATGAAAAAAAAAATACGGGCTACCATCTTACATATATCATTTAAATTTATGTTTGTTTATTTCCGTTACCTAGAGTTTTAGAGTGTCGAGTCTTGGCTTAGCAACGCCATTCTTCGTATGCATTTAACATAGAGATTTTTTACTTTCCACCACTACATAGCCTATCCCACCAAACCCTTTATTTCCCTACCGTAAACCTAACGTTACAACCCTTTAAAAGACATCTTTGATAGTCTTTCCTAGGTGCTTACGCCAAAGCGATGGAGGTTTGATCTATTCTCAAGCCTACGGTAATCTATGTACTAGGACCGGTTAATGAGTGTTTATCTTCCATTTCCTATTTGTTATATTTCATATATACACCCGAGAGAGATGTGAGTATCCAAACACCCCATGTGAGGTGCTAGTATGTGATTTCCGTGCTTGTTATGACTTTTGCGGGGCTTATATGTGTTGTGGACCGTTTTGAATCAATGCTTCATGACCCCTAACTTATAAATTAATTGGCTAAAAGCACATTTGCTTGAGGACAAGCAAATAACAAGTGTAGGGATATTTGATAAGGTTTTAAAAGGTACCATTTTGAGGGGTCGTTTTAGCCCTTATTTGATCACTTTTGTATCCGTTATTGCTTAATATCGTTTCTTTTCACTTTTTAGGTCTCTTGAAGGCAAAATGCTGGAATGGCACTTATTTGGACGAAAAGGCGCGAATATACGAAGAAAATGGCCAAAGTCAGAATCGAGGCACTCAAAGCTGCTGAAAACAGAAGGCGACGGCGTCACTGCTTAACTGCGACGCCGTCAGAGGAATTTGTGACGGCTCAGAAGAGAAATTGCTAGTTTTGAAGGACGGCGTCGGGCTTTAAAAGAGTAGGCCGTCGCAACTCAGACGGCCTAGATGCGACCCAGACGGCATTAGAAGCTGAAGAGGACGGCGACACAGGCCTAAGGTGACGCCGTCGCAAGGTTAAAGTGGCCAAGACGAAACCCTAATGACGGCGACACGATGGCGTCACAAAACATAAGGTGACGCCGTCGCATATGTAATATTATATATAGAATCTGAATTTTTCAGTTTTAGAGAGTAGTCTTTTGGAGTAAAAACCTAGAACCGAACCAAAGGTGTCTTGTACAGTATTTTAGGGTTCCAAACCCTATCTTACATCAAGATAAGTGTTTACTTCATCAATTCAATTATTTCTTTGATTATTTGTGTGTATGCTTGCATGTTCTCCATGTCCGGCTAATTTATTTGTGTGTTTGCTTAGGGAATATGAAACTTAATTATTAAATATTGATTGGTTGTTTCTTATCTTAGTTGATTAATGATCTAGTAATGCGATAGGTCATTCGTTGTGTACTTAATGCTTGATTCATCTTTGTGAACCTTAGAATATAATTACCTGAGTAGTTGTAGGCTAAACCACCAAAGAGTGCCTTAGAGTAAGAGTTTATTATCCCTAGTGGGTTTTGTAGACGAGACCCTTTGGTAAGTTCAAAGAGTTAGGGAGAAACGCATACCCTACAACTTTAGACACACAACGAAACTAAGAATAAGGACGTGACAATTCAACCATCAATAGGAGATAATTAAGGAGTAGTAAAACCTAAGTAAACACATCTTTAAACTATCATACGAGCACACATTAATTAGACATAGACTACCACCACCTTAGTTTAGATAATTAGATAATAGTAGAGTAATCGGTAGAAATATCAAACCCCCCAAATCCAATACCCGAGATTCGTACCTTTCAATTTCCTAAAAACATAAAAAAGATAAAAAAAATAATCTTCCTCAACCCCAACCTTAGCGTAGTAACTTCTTACTAGCATTCCTATTCCCCTAGAGAACGATATCAATACCCGTGGCTTACCCTAATTACTACACTACAACGATTAGGTACACTACCTAGGGTGTTATAAAACTTGCTCGAAGAAAAGGAAGTTTCCTTGACCCCGAACGACGCGTGTAGCGTTATCACAAATCATCACAGCCATAAACGGATTTGACATGTCTTTACCTGTAGCCGTTTGCTCAGGACTAGCCAATCCTTTGGTTACCCAATAGGGCAGCAACCATGGTGAATTGATGACCATTTCAACTCTCAGCAATGAAGCATGGGTGAGTTGAGTACCCTATGGTTTTGAGCAAACCATTACAGCTATCAACGGAATTGAGATGTCTTTACCAAAAACCGTTTGCTTTTGGACTAGCCAACTCTTTGATGGAATGCCGTCATCATCATGGTGAGTTGATTACAATTTATGGATTTCCGCAGCCTTTACCACAAGCCATAATCTTGTGGTCTAGTCAACTCTTGTGTCAGCAAGACAGGGTAAGATGAAAACCATTAGTTGTGTGGTAATAAACCATGTTAGGAATTTGAAAATTCCATAGTGAAGAGTCGGTCACCCCAAATGTTATCTAGCTTAAGTTAGCTCGTAGACTTGTCATTAGTTACGTTATTTAGTAGTTTATTTATTAGTTTGTAGCGTAGTATAGTTTAGTGCAACACCGTGGAGGAAGGACGGGTCTTTACCCACTGTATCCCTGATCCACAGGCCGATAGGAGGTCGTTATGTTTGTAAGTATAAATACCCCTTCCATCCATGGAAGGGGTGTGGCTTGGCAATCTAACCTTTTACATTTTATTGAAGCAACTCTCTACCAAGAACACCCTCTCTACTTTCTCTCTCTAAAATATGGCTAACATGTATTTTGATCATCCAAGACCACCCGAATCATCAAACACAATAATATTTGGATCCTAACAATTGGTATCAAGAGCCATGGTTTTTGTGTTATGTTGATTTGTGTGGTTTCGTACCAAGGTTTTTGTGTTTTGTCGATTGGTATGGTTTTTATTACAAGTTTTATACTGTTTCTTTAACAATATTTGTGAAACTGAATGTTCATTGATAGCAGTTTTAAACCTTTTTGTGTATCCTATTGGTTTAAATGAAAAATGTCATATGGTCCATGGTTACATCCGGGTTGCATCAATCTGTCCAAACTGTTCTTTTAAGACTAATTTTTGTACCAAGTTTTATCACTGAAATATATTCGTGGGTCATCTGGTCTTACTCATGTGGTCATTATCTGATTGTCTAAATAAGGTCAAAACGGGTCAAATTTGCATGTCCTTGGGATGCTTTTATGGTTATTTTGAATCTGGTCAGTGTGTAGGTGGTAATACTTTGGTCATACTGGCATAAAGAAGCAGTTTTTATGTCATGTTTTTCTGGGTTTAGTATGAAGGTGGTCAGAAAAGTAGCCGGAAAACTCATCGGAAAACATATAAAATCTTGCTAGCGATTTGACACAAAACTGACCAGATGCATTGCACCTCTTATAGCGACTTGTCTTTACAAGTCGCTACGACTTGGCCTAGCGACTTGGTCGTGGCGAGTTAGCCTAGCGACTTGGCCGTGGCGAGTTAGCCTAGCGACTTGGCCGTGGCGAGTTAGCCTAGCGACTTGGCCGTGGCGAGTTAGCCTAGCGACTTGGCCGTGGCGAGTTAGCCGTGGCGACTTGGCCGTGGCGACTTAGCCGTGGCGACTTAGTCGTGGCGAATTGACAGAAATGTAGAAGAAGTTACAATGACTATTTGACCATGACCACTATACCAAATACCAAAAAGACTCGACAACATTGACCATGAACAATACCAATTACCAAAACTCGACCTCAGTCTTATAACATCATCGGTCCATAACGAAATGAAAAGACTCGGATTCGGACAGCAGTTACCCACAACTACAACCTCTAATCCATCCTTAACCCCTCAACTTCAACTGCCATCAACACCAAGACTCATAACGAAATTAAAAATGATCTCAGTTTCTCCTTTCTCGTGGGTTAATGATTTCTCATGACCTTTTCAGATCCATATCACCACAAAGGATTACATCATCGATCTATACACAAAAGATCTTGTGCTTCAAAGGAAAAACGAATTAAGATTGAATCTTGATCTCAGCTTTGATTCTTTTGTGTGAGGTTCATCAAACACATAGACCTTTAAAGATCTATACACAAATGATCGTGTGCTTCATGGATCTAAAACGTTTTTTTGTAAATGTTCGAATCTAAGGAATGATATTAGCAAGAATGTTAACTCATCTCTTTCATTCGTTTTTTTATAAACAAATCAATTCAAGGGACATGTAAGTGCACATTAATACATACCCGTTATGAAACGTCTTTCATTCCTTGTTACCGAGACATTATACCATCCATGTGGCTAAGTCTTATCGTGTCTCTTTGCCATCCCTGTGGCTGTCACGATGTCAATCAAACCATCCCTTTGGTGAGTATACATCGTGGATACCATGGGGCGCATGATTTGTGATTAGGGTTGTTTAATTAATTGTGTGTGGCTGCGTTTGATATTTGAGAGTGTTTAAGGTTTGATGATTATGAATGAGATGAGATCTGCTTTTGGGAGAGTTTAGTTGGTAGGCGTACTTTTTTAACAAAATGTGTTTTAGGGTTGTGTTGGGAGTGAATTTAGGGTTGGTTGTTTGTGATATGTGCTTTAATATCCTGTCGAAATTGTGAGTAGTGATAAATGGGTCGTGTAAATGAGGTCATTGGGCCACAAATCTCGTTCATCATATTAGGCCTTGGATAACTCTTTTTGGAACCGAATGAACTTTGTTAACATGGGCCTACTACTCTTTCAAACGTATATTTGGAATGTACTGTGGCAGTGTGGCTTCACAATTCGCATGGGCTTCTCAATTAATATATGGACTTGGGATGAATTTAATGATGTGCGGAATGTTGTCAAATTTATGGGATGATTTGGAATATTGTATCTATTGGCTTGAATTATTTATCCAATGTGTTTTTAATACATTGTGCTAATTATGGTACATGATTTATAAACGAGTAGTATTTTGGTCATATAATTCTCATGGGGATACAAATTCACGGCTTGTACGAATAGTTGACATACATGAGTTGTTCCAACGAATCAATGATAATGATGGACTAATGGGATTCTCATGAGATTTGTTTGACAATGAAAGTTGATGATGAGATTTGGTGTGAGATGATGAGATTCGATGGGTCATGAGGTTGGGTACTTTGGTTTACTCATTTTCACGAATATTTTTATATTGCGGCTTGAATTAATGGTTGAACCAAGTTGACCACGGGATTATTGTCTTCACTAAGTGGTCACAGCAACAGCTGACAGAATACGTGAATGATGTGTGTACCAAAGTGTTTATTGGATGGTTGATGATGTTGTTGATGTTGGATAATGAACCGTTGATGAACTGCTGCATGTTCCCCTAAAACAGATATTCACTGAAACCAAAGTTGTCATAACACATTCAAGCTGACATTGTCTACGGTTTTGTCTTGATTTTGTAAAATCCCGCGAAAGAACCTATTTCTCGGTTTAAATCATAGACTTGTAAAATCCCGTAACAATGGAAACATCCTGGTAATAGTAAAGTGCACTTCCGGATCTATCTTACGGTTTATTCTTGGTTTTTGTAAAATCCCGCGAAAGAAACTATTTCTCGGTTTAAACTATAGAATTGTAAAATCCCGTGATGATGGAACCATCTTGGAGAAAGGAAAGCGTATCTCGGGGTCTTCTGATGCTGGTGTTACGGGTTCTGCTTCGAAGAAAGGATAAAAGGGTGTACTTCATAAATTGGATGTGTGTTTGGATATTCGTCATGGCAGTTTGGTTATTACATGGTTTTACGGGGTTATGTGCTTTCAACCATGGTCGGGATGAAAACCATTATCAAAGTTCACTTTTAAGGTCAAAGGAGGCTAGATTAGAGCAGTTAACCAGAGGATGTGACAACGGCGTTAATTCAATATTATTTATTTGAGGTTGAAGTGAATCATCACGGGCGAGTGCACTTAGTATCTGAAGGTATCGGGGATGGATGGATGAAGATTCTTCATGATCCTTGTTCGATCTTATTATCAAAAACGAAGACTTGGAAATCTAGTTATTGTTGGGTGGCTTTTACTTTTTCTTTTACCACTTGGGGGAATTGGGCTCTTACCACCACAAAATAACTATCACTTAAAGGAGTTACGTTGTAGTGCTCAGTGTCACATTCAATTGTGGATTTTCAAGAGGTAATGTACGTCTATTACTTGATGGTTGGTTGGTTGAGGAGTATAGAGTACTTAGAGATTCAAATGGGCATGAAGTCTCGGCACCGCTCTTTGTTACATATGTGCAAGTATAAGTCACGAGTTCGGGTTAGTTTACTTCAGGGTCAAATTCATCATATTGGGTTATCTCCATCAGCTGTCACTACAAAGAGCCTACTGAATGATAATCGGGTTGATTACATGTTTTGCCAAGAGATTGAAAAGAGAGAGATTATGACGTCTGTTCACTTCAGTTCAGGCCTCGTACTCTAAAGAAAAGAAAAGTGTAGGTTTCAGTGCGCTTTATCTTTGAAAGAAGAGAAATCTTCTTATGACGTATGAACACAACAGTTCATGCCTCGTTCTCCAAAGAAAAGAAAAGTGTACGTGTCAGTGCGCTTTATCTTCTGAAGAAGAGAAATCTTCTCTATTATGACCATTCTCATCAACATGCTTCATACTTTTTCCATGCGCTTCAGTCATAAAGTGAACCGGGCTACCACTGATTGTTTTCTCATTACACTTGCTCGATTATAATGAAGATGGCGACATCATGTGCTTATTTTGCGGGAGAGAAGTGTGAATAGAACATTCGGATGATTTTCACTTATTTAATCAAGAATGGCAACTCCGTATGCAATTCTTGAGGGGGAGAAGAAGTGTGAAATTACTGCATGGTTGATTATTATTTGAGAATTTAAATGGTCATACGGCTCTAAACTCATGTAAGAACCGAGCTTCTTCTTATCGGGTAATCTTCACATGGAGTTTCTTCTATGAGCCGTTAGTTGACATCTTCACAAGCTAATATGAGTTTATTGACAAAGTGCTTCCGGTTAATGCTTCACGTGCACATCAACATGATGATTCCGAACAACCTTCTGTTCTTGTTTGATGTGATGGTTTGCTTGGTATTACCATTTCGTGTGTTCGTTGCGGCCTGATTGCTGATTTCCTTGATGAACATCTTTCTGTTCTTGTTTGATTGGGAGGGATTTTAGTTAAGGGGATTTGCAAGATGTAAGTTAATTGGGATGCTTTTTGGTGGGATGCTTTTTGGTGTGAGTTGAAGATGTTAACTATCTATTCCCCAACTGAACAATCTTGAAGAAGGTCGAGTCTACAGTCTGTTCTACATTTTCTGCTACATGTGAGAAGACTAAAGACGAGTTGCATTTAACGATCTAAAGACTTCTTCTTAATCTGGGCATTTATCAAACAGATTGTCGGTTTAGGGGAGGGCACTAATTGGGAGTGTGGTATAAGTCAGATTCAATCCCCAATTAGACTTGCTCATATTCTGTAGCAGTGACTCCTCGAGACGTTGTTATTGACTAATTCTCGTATTGGACATTTGACTCAAGTTGATTACTTCGGAGTTAATCATTTATCACTTATTTGAGATTGAAGTTGACTTTCACAAAGGCGTGTTCTTATTTGATAACTTGCTCGGGCTTAAGAATTTGAGTTGAAGACTTGGTTTATCTAGTTACCAGCAGTCGAGGTGGATGGTTGAAGACCTGGTTAACTATCACTATTAGGAGTTACTTTGTTTTACTCAGTGTCACACGCATATGACGGTGTGGATAATCGCAAGAGGTGTTAATGTCTCATACTTTGCTTGAGTAGTGAGTACTTAGAGATTTGCTTGAAGCATAAATTCTCGACACCGTTCTTCCATCATTAGGTGCAAGCTTAAGATACAAATGTGGGGAAGTTGACTTCAGTTTCAAGTATGGTATATCGGGTTTTTCTTCTTCAGTGGTCACTTCAAATTGTCTACATAAGGGTTGATAAAAATAGTCAGAGAGAGTCTTCAGCATGTTGATTCTCACAAGAGTTCAATTGTTCTTCTCATAAAGATTTCAAGTATTTGGGCTTATACTATGTTGCTGACTCTGAAGTGTCAAAACCAGCAAGGGGTAAGGAGATAAGCACCTAAACGCGAGTAAACTTGATGTACTTAATACTTCTAAGTAATTGAAGATACCCCGGGAAGACAAATGTTATTACCGCAGAGAAACTCAAGGTTTGACTCATGACGAGTAAACTTGATGAACTTAATTCTTCTTAGTAATTGAAGATATCCCGGGAAAACAAATGTCATGACCACAGAGAAACTCAAGGTTTTACTCATCAAGGCGTTTAGTGTTAGTATTTCATCTACGTGGGGGAAGTGATGTTAGAAAAAGTTTCTGAAGATAAAAGAGGTACACAAGTGCGACATATTCAGGGGAGATAAATGTGTAACATGAGGGAGGTGTTATCAGTTATTCTTTCGGTGGGAATGTGTGTACTTCGGATTCTTGAGCTTCATACACGATCATCAGGGAAGAAAAATGTGAACATGGGAAGGTGTTTTCATTCCCCTCATGATGTGTATTCGGGAGAGCTTTTGGGTATTGGTGTACTTCGGGTTCTTGAGCTTCATACATGATCATCAGGGAAGAAAAATGTGAACATGGGGAGGTGTTTTCATTCCCCTCATGATGTGTATTTGGGAGAGTTCTTGAGCATTATACAAAGAGGCTGACTGCATCAATTCAACTACTTGGTGGAATTGTTCTCTTGACACCTTTTGGAATGGATTGCTTCAGACGTCAGTAGAAAAGAAATTTGAGAAGATTGTTTCATGTGTGGGATGATACGATGTTGTTCTTCTTGTTGATGATATAACCTCGAACGAAGAATCACGGTGATTATTCTTGAAAGGAGCAGCGGGATTTATGATAATGGTGTGCTTCTCTGTGCACCTGGCTAAGGCAAGCTTGAAATAGAGCTTCGAATCTGCTCAGCTATAGGATTTTCGGTTTGGGGGGAAGCTGCCAAAGTCTCACTTTCAGATGGTTCAATTTCTTCTCATCAATGCAAGAGCCTCGAAAGCTTTGGTGGTGAAAGTTTTAGGGATGATGACTTCTATCTTCTACAACGGGGCTGCTTGATATCCTTATCTCGGTACTCGTATCATCATCTTCTTAAACTATATCATCTATTCTATCCTTGTAAATATTTATTCGAAAAACAAAATACAAAAATATAAAACCAACAAAAAGAAATAGAAAAATATAAAACCAACAAAAAGAAAATAGAAAAATATAAAACCTTCAAAAACCCATAAAAATCAGAAAATTTGAAAAATACAAAAAATATGTTTTCTAAGACATGTCTTCTGGTATCGATAACATCTACGGTCTTAGAAATGTCATTCAATAATGGCACGGGACTTTAGATGAAGTTCGAGCAGGAGGTGTAAATATTCTTTTTCAAAACATGTCACAAATCATATGGCTTACAGTTATTTCAGACTGTAACCCGCGCTTCAAAATATGGCTTGCAGTTACTTCAGACTGTGACCCGTGCTTAACTCATGGCTTGCTATCATTTCAGATAGCAACCCGCTCTTCATGGAAGGAAAGTGCTACGCTTAAACGATTTTCACAATCTTCGTGCACTTATCCTAAAAACAAAACAAGGAAAGTATGTCGAAGGACTGCTGTTCCTACAGAAATGTTTTTCCGTCTAAAATTCTTCAGAAAAATATTTGTTGTATTTCAAAATGGTGGAAAATGAGTTGCTTTAAAAACAATCAGATTCATAGTTTTATAAAAATTGAAAACTCAATCAATGACTTCAGCGCTTTTAAACTTTTCAGAAAAGTGAGTCATTGATTGAGGGGGAGAATGTTTTTCAAATCTATATCATCTAAGGAGCTTTCTTAATTATCCTACGTGCTTAATTAAAAATGATATTTGCCTGTGTCGAAGGACTAGGAATTTAGGATATGATTGTTAGGTTTAGATGATTAGTGTTTGATTAACACATAAACCCCATGCCTTATATGATCTGATTGTTATGTTGAATTGACTTTAATTAGTCGATTGCTGTTTGGGTGTTGTCGACCACCATATATTTGTATGTGTGTTCACTAACATATGCAGGTATATTGGTATATAAGAATGTTCCCGATCCGGATCTCACAAATGAACATGATTGGATGCCGCAAGGAAAGGGTAACGATATCTTGGGTTGTCAAATGAAGAAACGGAGCTTAATTGGACTTCAATGGAGAGTTGGCATAAATGCAACGTAAGAGGTATCACTGCATCAGCAGATGGTTTTCTTCTAAGTGATTGAAGAAACGGAGCTTAATTTGACCTCAGTTGGCATTCAAAATGCAACATAAGAAGAAGTCTCACTGCATCTGCAGACGGTTTTTCTTCCAAGCCCTACAGCAACAACAACGGAAGCTTCTCAACCACCTAACGTATCTTTGTGCAGGATACCATTTTTAAACAATTTTGAATAATTTGATTAAATTGTTTTGAAAATGGAAAATATTGTTTTGAAAATATATTGGACTAAGTTTTTAAAAATCACCGGACTTCTTGTTATCAAATCCTAAGTCACTCAATTATTGACTTCTGTCATGGATTGAGGGGGAGAGTGATTTTATATAAATTTTTTTCAAATGATATTTCTTCACAAAAAGTCCGTTTGTACAAAATAAGTGGTGATCTAAAGATTTAATGTTATGTCATGGTATGATTTTTTCTTTAGATTCAAGGTCTTTCAAAATGAAATTTTTTCTGTTCTTGTTTGATTGTGAAATTGTTTTGTTTTACTTAAAAGATCTCTTAAAAACTATCATACCTGACACTAACAATCTTTAATGTCTTATAATGGTCCTTATCTGTCATATTTCAAAATTGAATCTTGCCACGTCTTTCCCCAAATTTTTCTAAATGATTTAAATCAGTTGGGATCACAAATCTCAAATGGTTTGATATTTCTGATCGGGGTAAAGATTGTGTTTTAAATCTCAAATCTGTTTTAAATGGAATTGGTTTTAGTCCTTTAAAGGCACTCCTGCCTCCATGTGCCAAACAATTTCATACACAATGCACATGTTGAGGAGGAGGATTTATCCAAAAACATGATGAGTATTTAAACCAGGCCACATATTCTCCCATGTTTTATAAACCGTATTAAATCACTTGGGATCCAAAATCTCAAAGGGTTTGATATTTTTGATCGGGGGAGAATTTGTGATTTAATAATGAAATTTGATAAAAGGTGATCGTTTGGATTCAATTGTGCAGGCTGCTCTCTCGTATGTGCTAAACGCTTTCGTCTTGAAGCACATATTGAGGGGGAGCAAAACCATCGAGGTACAAAAGTTTTTTAAAAAGAGACTATAAAGTACCTTGATTGTGTTTTCAAATGGTTTTCTTAATGGATTTTGTGATTGTGGATGTGCTTCAAAAGAACTCTTGCCTCTATGTGATAAAATGTTTTTATATCCTATGCACATATTGAGGGGGAGAATTTTACCATGAAAATCAAATGGCTTTTTCATATGAAAATTGTGATCAAAGAAAATATTTCAAAGTCCTCTTGCCTCCTTGTGCTAAACAATTTCTAAATCATACGCACATGTTGAGGGGGAGGGTTTCTAAATGATCAAAACTATTAAGGTACAAAATGCTTTGATCTCGTATCACAAGTACCTTGATTGTTTTTCCAAATGATTTTTCAATTGGTTTTAAGGAAGAATGAACTGTACCAAATGACCGACCATTTTACTTTATGTATGAAGTTATAAGGATGGTGAGGTTAGGTATTTGTTCCCACAATCCGCCAGAACCGGAGGGATCTACCCAGGGATAATCCACTAGATAGTGTAGAGTCCTTAGGTATGATGAAAAAAGGAGAAAAATGAGAATATGGGAAGAGTGCGGACTGAGACAGAGCTAGTACTGGAATAAACCCAACAAGGTTCTAGTTATGAAGTCTCGGTAAGCACTGAAGGGGTTGAAGAATGAAAAAGAAATGAATGATAAAAGGGTGAAAAGAAATAGCCCTCCATCAATTCAACCTTAGGGCAGAAACCGGGTTCAATTCATATGCTACTGGTGGTTACTAAGGTAACACTGGTATTGAAGACAAGACATCATGGACCCAGTGATGCACTGCACTAAACTTCCCAAACCACTCAAGTTCCTCTTAAAAGGGCTTGTTTCATTCTCACGGGGAACCGACATAATCTATCGATTTTCTCTTAGAGATTGTTGATATTGAAGAAGGAGACCCTCTCCCTAGCCTCCGACACAGGAACCAAATGTGCACTATTGAGTCTAGAGCCAAGAGATCATCCACAATATCTCGTTAGGACACAAAATTAATGATGACTTGCTGTTTCACACAATGTGGAAAGTAAGAATATATTGAGAGTCCTACGCATTATCCTTGTGGTTTTGCCAGAACATCTGAGTGGTATGTAAAAGTATTCACGATGAAGATGGAAATCCTTCTAGAGCCAACATCAAACAAGCTCTTGGTGGGTGACATGTGAGATCTTCTCGTAAGATCAAACTTGTGACAACTGGATAGAAACGATGGGGAGATTCAATCTTGAATCAACCTTGGTCAAGGAAATGAATTGACGAATACTTTTGGAAAAACCATTCGATGTGCAAACCTTCTTTTCTCTAGCACGTCGAATGTGTACTTATGTTTTCAAAATTCAAAAAGTATCTCTGATTGAAAAATACTTTTAGAAAAACCGGTCGATGTGCGAATCTCTTCTTTTCACTAGCACGTCGATTGTGTACTATTTTCAAATACAAAAAGTGTTTTGATTGAAAATTGATCTTTCTCATAAAACCTTCGTCGTATTGCAAAACTCTTTATTCTAAGCAATACGCGATTGTTTTCAAATCAATTTTTCATCAATCAGTGAATCTCAATTCGCTGGTTCACTCACTCCGTGTTGTCTTCTTTGAGACGTTCCGGTTTGAGAACAGCTAGAACAGCTGCGAAACCCTGTCAAGGAGATTCTTAGGAATCCTACCTGATCACAGGCAGTACTTGTACTGATCAACGGGGAACCGTGGGCCGTGTACCTCAATTCAACGAAAGTGATCAAAGACACTTTCGTGTGTTTTATTGCTAACTGTTGTTTGTAGGTACATTTGGACGGTTGCAGCTGATCAGAATTGAGAAGTCAATCCAAAGCCGCATGCTCACAGCATCCACACTTAATTTGAAGAAATCATGACTGGTGCATATCTACATAACCTGGCTCTGATATTTCATACTATGCTTATGCTTCGCTGCTGCAAATATCATGAACCAGTAAGGCTTCCGCTACTCTGATGGAAAGATGTCATGATTCAAAAGTGTGAGCATGTCGGTGCAAATGTCACAACTTCACATGAAGGCAACACTACTATGGATGATCCAGAGAGATTTACTGTGGCTGATGATCTCTATGAAAGCTCGAAGATCATCAAAGATGTGGATCAGTTAAAGGCCTCCACTAAAAGTACAAATATGCGGACTATGAAGAGTCATTGCTAAAGCACAAAGATTGTGAAAGTGAAGAATTCAAGTCTACGAGCTCAAGAACAAAGTCAAGAATAGAATGCTAGGATTCAAAATGTAAAACATGGGGTGACCTCCCTTAGGGGGAGATTGTTAGGAATTTGAAAATTCCATAGTGAAGAGTCGGTCACCCCAAATGTTATCTAGCTTAAGTTAGCTCGTAGACTTGTCATTAGTTACGTTATTTAGTAGTTTATTTATTAGTTTGTAGCGTAGTATAGTTTAGTGCAACACCGTGGAGGAAGGACGGGTCTTTACCCACTGTATCCCTGATCCACAGGCCGATAGGAGGTCGTTATGTTTGTAAGTATAAATACCCCTTCCATCCATGGAAGGGGTGTGGCTTGGCAATCTAACCTTTTACATTTTATTGAAGCAACTCTCTACCAAGAACACCCTCTCTACTTTCTCTCTCTAAAATATGGCTAACATGTATTTTGATCATCCAAGACCACCCGAATCATCAAACACAATAATATTTGGATCCTAACAAACCAACACCAAAACCTGCATACAAGAAAGAGTAGAAATTGAACACAGACAGGTTAGAGGTTTTTTTTTTTTTAACAACTAAAAATAGAAAATAAAGTAAGAAGAAAAAGATACAAAACATGTATACCATCAAGCAGCAGCAGAAACCAAAGAAACATGTAGTGTCAGCAGAAACACTAAGCCTCCCGTAAGGCGTATGAGGATCCAACAGCTGCAAAAATGGTTAAAATACAAAAAAATACAACAATAAGCCTCCCCTTAGGCTTATGCCTCCCCTCAATCAATGAACCTGACAAAGACTATTGTTCTTGGGTACCCAGAAAGAACTTTTCCTTTGAGTTTTCCAAGAAGAACCTGTGGAGGGCTTAATAGCAGTAGCCACTCGTACTCCACCATGTGCCATATTCATATGAGATACATAAGGTGTATATGACTGAAAATAAGAACTTGTAGGTCTATAGGGCATAAGTCTAGCATTACTGGTCCACCAACCAGTAGTAACTGGTGAAGAATATCCTCCACCAGAGGGAACTGGAAAAGGCCTATTAAGCCTATCAGCAGAAACAGATGCATACACCTTTGGTTTACCAGTAGGAACTGGTTTACCTGCTCTCACATGTGCAGCTTTGGGAACAAATGGAGGAATACTAGCAACATTAGTCCATGTGGGTCTAAAGGTCTGTTGGCCATAGGAAACACCCATCCTTTTCTCATGATAATCACAGTCTTTAATAAGATGGAGTTTACTACCACACACAAAACAAGATTTCTTCTTAAAAGACTCATTCTTAACACAACTTTGTTTATTACACATAAACTTATCAGAAACAGAACTAGAAACAAAATTATGTTTAACAGAATAAGTAACTGTCTTTGTTTTGGGTTCATCATCAGCTACTTTGGACTTGGGTGTGGTCTTGGGTGTGTGCCTAGGTGAGTCAGACTTTTCACTTGAATTACATGAGGCATAGGTAGTGGACTTTAGGTCTGACGACTTGTCACTTTCAGAACAAGAGACAAAGTCAGTAGATTTAGAATCAGGGTCTAGCAAGTCTCTTGACTTTTTGCCATAAAGATGGTGTGATCCATCAAAGTCTGAGGTAGTGGTTGAAAGGTCAGTGGGCATATGTTCTCCTCTAATAAGTCCGGGGACAGCATGTAATTTTCCTTCTTTGACATAATTAGCTAAACATGCTGGTGTAGTTTTACGCCCATCATTCCTAGCTTCTAATCCCACATACTTTTGAAAACCTAAACCTATCCTAGAGGTCTCAGATTGACTACCATAGATATGTCTAGCTAGATTGTCACCTGATATTAACCATTCTTTATGCCTAGCTACTTCATTATCCAACTTATCTTGCGCTTCTTGTTTTTCTAGCTCTACTTTAACTCTTTCTTTTTCAGAATATTTTAACTCATTTTTAACATTAGTTAGATCTCTTTCTAACACTCTTATCTTTTCTTCATAAGCAAGCTGATTCTTTTGAAACCAAATTTTCTGTTTTTCTAAGGTTTTTAAAGAATTCTTGTAAGACTGAACCTCTAGATAACATTCATTATATTTAGGTTTCAACTCATCATAAGACTCCTTAAGGGCATTATATTTTACATCACAACTAGAGACACAATTATGTACCTGAGAGATGCCCATAAATGCAAATTCTTCAGCATCACCTATAGTATAAGCGTCCTTGCTCCTCTTCTTGAATTCAGCCTTTCCACCATACCTTGCTTTGAGTGCATTCCATATACCACGTGCATCATCCATATAACGAAAATCTGCTACATGATCATCAGGAATATATTTAAGCAAGGTAGTTCTAGCCTTTGACTCTCTTTTCACAACAATGTGTTCATCTGCAGTCGTTGGAGGAAGAATAATTATATTTCCATCGTGATCTCTTCCAGTCCTTTTCTTGCTGTTGCCATTTTGGACCACCTTCCAGATATTCATATCATTATGCATGATCCAGTGTTTCATCTTCTTAGCCAAGACCTCGTACTCATCATTCATCAAATAAGGAAACATAACATCATCCCTTTTATTATCAAATTTTGTCATTTTAAAAGTGTGGAGAGAAGTTTGGTTGAGAGGTTTATAAAGAGCTGAATGCAGCAGTAAAGTTATGTGATAGCAGCAATAATATGTGACCAAATGCAAGTTGGGACCAGCGTGTGAACAGCAGCACCAAAATGATCAGTAGTAACTCATGGGACCACAAAATAGTACAGCATCACATGAGATCAAAACGAGCCAATCAAATGAACCAATTAAAACCAAATACTCATGTGACAATCAAATTGATATCAGTAGAAATTATTTGAACAGTGACCTCACCGAATAACCACCACAACGAGCCAATCACAAGTTGAAATACTAATCTTAACCAATCAAGGATCAAGTCCACGGTAACAACAATGTATCGCACCCCACCTGATCTATCCCACTAACTTATTACTCCAATATCATATAAATAAAGTACTAGAATAAAAATATTATATGACCAAACCAAGCCCCACAATGATTATCAGTAGGAATAAATCAACATCAGCAGTAACACGTGAGTCCAAATAAACGAGTAGAAAAAGATTCACGTGATTATCAAAATGATCAATATTCTCTTATGTTTAATAGCACTTTCTCTCATGACCAGATGAATGAACACAAGCTCGAGAATCAATCAGATACCATGCGAGTGAGATTACCAGGCCAATAAAAAATGCAAGAACACCGTAACATCCATGTTTTGCACCACATTGAATTCCATCCTACTTCTAATCATGTGATCTTTTAATGCCAATGATACAATATTAATTGCAAATCAAAGCCAATTAAAAGAACGACACATAAAACCAATCAAATCATGCCGCAACTTCTGACTCTCTTCAATTTGTTTGACCAAATAAAGATTAAACCGGAATAAATTTGATTCATTAATTAGTACCAGGTAAACCTTGCTGTGTTTATATCATACCACGACAAGAATATGGAAATCGAAATATTGACTCCACCATTTTATCATCACAATTTACCTTTGCATTTCTCGTGTACAAGCCAAACGAGTGGGGACCAGATTAACATAGATATCATGCGCCTACTTGACCAATGAATTGCTTGGGACCAGTACCATGTCACGTGAGATGATATTCAACCAAAGAATGGTAGCCAATTAAAAATAATTCCATAGGTATTACCCCACATGAACTATGCGAATCACCAATTGAAACAAAATCAATACTTTTCTTGTCAAATCTGCTGCTATCGATCAATTAGGGTATAAACCCTAATTAAAGAAAACCATATAAACCCTAGATCGAGAGCCACGAGGCTCTGATACCAACTGTTGAAACCTAGGATCCGGACTCAACTAGGGTATGAATAACATCAATTGATTGAATGTGCACAGTGGAATAATAAGAACACAATCAAAGTTACCAACAAGGTTTTTTTTATCAAACAATGATCCTCTATGGATCTCTATTTCTTTCTCTAAAAGATGTTTTTCCTCGAGTGTTTTTTTCAAGAGTTCTCTAATACAAAAGCTATGTGTTCCTTTTATACACAAGGAACTCTAAATAGACAATAAATAAATATAAAATAAATGCATATCACTACCTAAAATAGCTCATGCAAATCCTAACAAACTAATACGGAATAACTATATCCGTAGGAATACAATATCAGCAGGAACCATGTCATCAGTAGAAACCATCAATAGCTTCAGTAGGAACCTGTCAGTAGAACTTCATCAGTAGAAACTTCTAAAATTCCCAACAAAAGATTTTGCTTAGCAGTGGTTGGAACCCATTTAGGTGCAGCAATGATTATTGACTTTATTTTACCATTCCTCATTAGCACTGCTCTGGGAACCATATTTTTGTTAGGATGAGGGATTGTTTTCTTTGAAAAGTTTTGATGATTTACCCTCCTCCAATGGTTCCAAACTTGTGGTTGGTTTTTATAATAATTTCTCTGTAGATGCTCAAAACTACCACATTTAAAATAAGCCTTCTTAACACATTGAAACTCATCTCTTAATCTGTTTGAAATTAGGCCATTGAAGTTTCTCTGATTACCCCTAGGTATGTATCTTTTCATCTATTCCCTAGGTATCTCATTATAGTCTACCACTTTCCTAGAAATTGGTGCTCCAAATCTAGGCATAAGGTTGGCTTGTTTAGAATCAACAGGCTTAACATTTTCTAACTTCTCAGACTGTGTTGATTCAGACCTATCTTCCTCAGAATCTGATTCCCAATCTTCAATAATTGGACCATCAGATGATTTATCAAAACCAATCTTAGGTGATTCAGTCTTACTAATCTCTCCTACAGGTTTGTTGAAACTGAATTCACTGCTAAATGACAGTTCTTTTGTTGGTGGTGCATGTTTCATAAGAGGAGGTGGTGGCATATTATTGTAACCTAAGCCAGTACCATCTTTGAACATTTTTTGTCCAATTGGTTTATTTACTAAATTAGAAGCATATTGTGTCTTAGCAACCCTAACTACATGTTTTTCTTCTTCCTCTAGGGCCTGTTGTTTTACACTCTCTGCTTCTTTTAGTTTCTGTTTAAGCAAAGTAATTTCTCTCTCCTTAAGATCAATTTCACCACCTAGTATGTTAATCTTGTCTACATACTCAAACTCACATTTAATACAGAATTTAAGTTTCTCTTCAACACTTTCAAGACCAACTTTATATCCAAAGTTATCTAATGTAAGTCTTTCTACCTCTTTTCTTAGACTCTCATTAATAGCTTTAAGAGATTCTAAATTATCTTGACATGATTTAAAAGAACAAGTAGAATTATTTGACTCATTAGATACCTCAGTGTCTGAACCAGAAGATGATGCATACGCCATAAGAGCAAAGTTATGCTCTTTTGAAGCTTCACTAGCAAGAAAAGCTGCATTAGGACCTTCATCAATTTGATCACTCCAGTCATAATCTCCCAATCCATCCTGAGCAACCAAAGCTGAAGAATGCTTTGGATCTTCAGTAGCCTTCTTGTAGTCTTCACCAATCCTCTTGGGAGCTCTGCATTCCCTAGCAAAATGTCCCTTCTTCTTGCAGTTGTAACATTCCATCTTGCTTTTATAAAATCCAGCTCTCCTTTGGCCATCATACTTCACTTGTCTACCAGTCCTCCTCAAATATTTCCTAGCTTACAATGTTAACATTGCCATCTGCCACTGTAGATTTATTTCTTCAAGATCATCAGGTTCGATTTGGTCTAGATCCTGATTTAGCATAGTGACACTGGTTGTTAAATCAACCAAAAAAGCACATATGGCTCCATCACTAACATTATCACTAACAGTGGTATTGTTAGCAATAGCAGTGGATATTCCATAAGCAGCAGTGGATGCTTCTTGAAAACTCTTGTGGTTAGTAGAAACAAAACCAATGTTTTGAGTGGATGAAGATGAACCTGCAATGTTATTTTCATACTCATAAACCTTTGAGATTATCCAGAGTCATCTTCTTAAAGTCATCCTTGTTCCTCCACATAACAGTATGCATAGCCCATTCAGGTGATAGGCTTCTGATGAACTTTAGATTAATGTCTTCTTGAGCAACCTTGTAGTCCAGCAACTTCATATGACTGATTAGCTTTTGTACTCTGTTATAGGTGCCATCTAGACTTTCTCCACTAAGAGCAGTGAAGTTTTCAAGCTGATGCTTGAGCATGTTTTTCCTGGACTTTCTGGTAGCTTCATTACCGGCAAATCTTGTTTCAATGGCATCCATTAACTCTTTAGCAGTCTCATATTGTTCAAAATCCAAAGCATACTCATTAGGTATTCCTATACTGAGAATACTGTGAGCTTTAATCTCCAACTTTCTCTGGGCCTTGTCAGTTTCACTCTTGATTCCGATAGGCTTACCATCAGGACCTATGGTTGGTAGCTTATCTCCCTGTTCAACAACATCCCAGATGTTGTAATCAATCATGCGAATGTATTGCCTCATTCGCATTCTCCAAACTTGATACTCACCCTGCTTCAGCATTGGTACCTTTGATGCAGTAACCATATGAGTTTCGTCAGACATCTTGTTTCTTCTTGAATTAAACTTAACTAGACTTCTTCTTGATTAGAGTTTCTAGATCACAAGCTCTGATACCAATTGTGGAGTTTGATAGACTCCTTGGACCGTTTAGAGCATCTAGGGTTTAACAATAACAATGATAAAGAACATGTACACGCAGCGGAATATATAAATCAAACTTATTGACACAAGGTTTTTCCACATCTCCGCAATTATAATTTGATCAGAATAACAACGTGTTACCTAACTTAAACAGGGATCAAAGCCTTCTTCGATCTTAGGGATTAACAAAACTAACACTAACCCTAGACGTTTATAGAAACACGTCTAGGTTACACACACACACCCCTTTAGACTACATTATGGAAGACTTAATTTATAAAACCTACACCCATGTCCTCTTTATATACTAGAGGATTTGGTTTACAAAAGACTACAAAGGACTAATAAATAAATCTTCTTTTGCAAGCAAGGCCCTCCATCTTTTTGTAGATTTCCTTCCTGTCACTTTAAGTCCTTGATGTTTCATTCTTTATTGTTTTGTATCATCTAATCAATAAACCCAACATTTCACGAATGTCTTCAACACTACACTTCTTATAGAAAGAACCATCAACAAGAAATTTCAGTAGTCTTGATGATGAGGAAGCATGGAAACTCATGGACTTGAGCTTGCTTGACTTCAAAGGTGGTGATCTCGCCTTTAAGAGAAACCTAGAGAATCACACAAAAACAAAACTACATACATAGATCACTTGGATATGGGGTTAGAGAGTTTTTAACTCAAGGAGAAAGTATGTGAGAAAGGGGTAAGAAACAATGAAGAAATGGCTCACTA
Organism: Chrysanthemum seticuspe; assembly: GCA_019973895.1. Lineage (NCBI taxonomy): Eukaryota > Viridiplantae > Streptophyta > Magnoliopsida > Asterales > Asteraceae > Chrysanthemum > Chrysanthemum seticuspe. The sequence goes on from BPTQ01000004.1 coordinate 420,171, forward strand.
TTTATAGGCAAAACTTGCCACTTTTCCCCGGATCCCACGGATCCCACCCTTAAGGGATCTGTCCAGTGTATTAACTGGGATCCGTGGGACGCTCCCTTTTGCCCATGGGTATTTTGGTTATGGGTCATGGGTCATGGGTCATGGGTTATGGGTTGATCCATGGGTATCTTATTAGATACAATGTATCTAATGAGTGCAATGCACCTAGTCAAATGGGTATGGGTCAATACCATGGGTTGTAGTTTTTACCCATTTATAATACATACTAGTTATGTATATATTTGCCCAATATGTAAACACTAGTTGTTGTACATATGTATTACTAAATCATAAAATCACTTATACTTGTTTTAGTGTTTTATGTGTAAACGTAAGTGTGTTAGAAAACTATTGGCTCAAACCATTTACGTATTTTATTTGTTTCGTTAAAATGATTTTACGTTTGTTATCGACAAAACATTAGAAGATCGTAAAATATAAATAAACGTTTTTACGGCTTATTTGTATTAACAATCTTCCCCTTTTTGTTGATGACAAAACATAAAATTATTTTAAGGAAACACTAAAATTCGTAAAAGTTTGAATTGTAGTTTTTACTCTCTTCTTCCCCTTTTTGTTGATGACAAAACATAAAAGAAACTAACACATTGTTTTAAGAAAAACATGTAAAAGATGTAAATAGAGCAAGTGACGGGAATAGTTCTCGGCTTAACTCCCCCTTGACAAGTCCATCCCTATGTGAGAGCGTCAAGTAAATAAAAACTAATAAGCTAATGCATTGCAACTTTGTTTGTAAATGGTTTTGTCCTTGTGATGAAAATGCTCCCCCTTGAAGATTGCAATATTGCAATGGGGTGTCATGAAGTGTAATCCAAATGAGGATTATGTTGCAAATGGTTTTGCAATGTATGGTTTGACACAAAGCTCCCCCTAGCTTGAGGTGTCAAAGTCTTCATGTGTATTTTGAAAATCTACAAAATAAAGGTTATAAAACAAGTATATTATGCATAATTTCCTGGAAATAAGACTCAAGTTAGTAGAATTTTGTTTTTCTGTTGCACGGATCCCACGGTTCCCTCCTTTGTGGGATCCGTCTAGGCAAATATCAGGGATCCGTCTGGCTGATGACTAAATTCAGCAATGGTGATATAACAGATAATGTTAACATCAAAGTGAGATATGTATTATACAACATAATCATGTAATTTCATTTAATAAAACTAGAGGTATGATATACATGACTCTAAAAACTAAGAAAATGAATGATACATGACTTGGAATTACTAGACTTATCTAAGTAACGCTTGATACTAGGACACCACTAAAATCCTCTAGCTCAAGTTTGTTTAGGTTTAATCTCGTCGAAACGTTCGAGGAGGTGATAAAACATGAAACGTTGACCTTCCCGTACTTCATGTATCAAACTTTCAACATGTTGACAATGATAACAATCTTTGTCATGGCTAGGTAGTGGTGGTGGAAGAAAATAAATTGCTTGATGCGAAGGATCAAGTGAGGCGGGTTGGGGAGCCTCAGACGACGGAGGGATTGGTGGAGGCGCATTTAAGGATAGCTCAACTAAAAGTGGTGGTAAAGAGGTGTCAACTTCCATGTGGTCGGGTGGTTGACTTTGATAGTTTCTCATTATCCAAATGGGATTATTTGATGGTGACGGCGAAAAGGAAGTCGGAGCTAGTGTTGACTCAACACTTTGATTGTGTTTCATTATTCCTCCTAATGAGGAGAATGTTGCTGGTGGTGGAGGATGAGATGGCCTAGGAGGCAAATCCTCTAGATTGTAGAGGTGTGGTGATGAGAGTGGAGTGGTAAATGCTAGAGCTCTAGGTACCAATGGTGATGGTTTAGTGGAGATGGGATTGTTTGGTCGAGGAGGTATGGTGGTGTTTGACATAGGTAGTTTTGTGGGAATTCCTACCATTTGTGGATTTAACCGGAGATGATTCGGTTGAGGAAATTTTGTGTACAACACGAGCAATTTTCTTTGGTGGTCCTTTGGTGGATAAATTACTACTAGGAGCTTTCCTCATGATGACTAAAGGAGGTTTGTAGAGGTTTTGTAAGTGCTGAAAAATGAAGATGAAGATGATGACTTTAGGAGTCCTAACAATGTTGTTTATAAAGCAAGAGATTTGGCAAGTGCATTCAAGACTTGAGCCACTAAGAATCCTTGGAATGTCATGAGTAGCATGCACAAGAGTCAACTTCAGAGTTGTACTGATCTAGGAGTTTGATTAAGATAAGATGGAGTGTTCAAGTTAGCAAGATGAGCTTTGAAATGATTGTTTTAGCTAGAGTTGACATGAAACTGTCACCCGGATCCCACGGTTCCTTCCAATGAGGGATCCGTCTAGGCTAATTTTAGGGATCCGACTCTCAGCAGCTAGGAAAGTATAAAAATGATGTTTCTAAGGTCTAAAGCCTATGCCATCTTGAGTGTTTCAGTCCTCCTAAGCAACTTAAATGAAAGGGTACACAAATGTTCAAGGGCAATGAGTGATCTAGCTAATGATTGCCTTTTATGGAAGAAGTTGGAACTTTTATGAGTACCAATGAATGAACAAAGATGACACTAAAAACTTGAGAGTGTCAAATGGAGCTAAATGGTCCTAGTGACCAGATAGTAACTTAAGATAACCTTTAGGAGGATATCCTTAAAGCTTAAGAAGGAAATGCTAGAGGTTGATCCATTTTGACCTTTTTGAGGTAAGAATGACTACAATCAATTTGCCAAAGTTGAAAGATTTCTAAAGCTAGATGTATAATCATTTGAGAAATGACGAGTGAGCTTAAGAGCGGAAGAGTAATGAGTTTAAGTGAAACGATAGATCTACAAGCGTCTTGAGTGTGATCTAAGTGAGTTATGCGTGAGTACGAAACTTTTACTCAGCTAGGTAAGGACTCAATTTGTCCTAAGACACTATGTTTAGCTTAGTGTGAAGTGATCTAAAGACGTGTTTTGAAATACAATGATGGCAATTGCATTTCTGTTTGCCGGATCCCACAGTTCCCTAATAGTAGGGATCCGTCTAGCACAAACTTAGGGATTCGTCTCCCCGCTAAACAACACCTTTACAAAAGGTATGCAAGGTTTGCACAAAGCATCATATTTCCAATCTAGTGTTTTCTAAAGAGTTCTAACGCTAAAATAGCAGAGCTATCAAATGTGAGATGTTTTATTTCATGAAGGAAATTGCATTACATTGATAAATCATGGATACTAAGGATTGATCCTATTTGAAAGAAGGCTAAGTTTCTTGAGTGTTATTGCTAGATGGGTCATCAAATGGTTGATGAGTATTTGCCGATTCAGGAATGAAGAAAGTCTTCATGAGAGATATGTTTAGAGGTTCCATCATCTTGTTCACAAGTACGTACAACGGACTTTGAAATTGAGGGTGAAAGTACATGATGTGATGATATAGGCATGTCAAGAACATTCCATAAGGGATTAGTTTATTCTTGGAGCCTCGAATATTTACAATTCGCCTTGCGAAGAAGTAGGCGAGATTGTATGGTTATTGTGTTAGCAAACAATACATTATGTGAGCACAACAAGCGGGAAGGATTTCTCGATTTCCCCTAAGACTCCAAACAGTTTCACGTAGGATTAGTGCAAGAGCCTTGTACTCTTCTCGAATATCCCGTGTATAGATAATGTTTGGATCGGAGTAATGGGGTTTGCATAATATGCGATTCAAGTCTTTCGGGGAAGGTATGTGTGAACAATATGGGCTATTTTCTTCACGAAAGTTGAAGAGAGAATCAAGAGACCAATCTTCAGTGAAGGCGCATTGTCCATGATTTGGAATTCGGAGGATGTGAGCAAATTACCCAAGGGTTAGAACAAACTTTTGGTTTTTGATCCAAAACCAAAGAGATAGAGAGCGATACTCGTTACGAACGAGTTCAACTTGACGGAAGAATTCTAATACAAACCTTGGACATATTTTCTCATTAATTTCAAGAAGGAATTCCAGTCCTATGGTTCGGAAGGCGGTATTAATACCTTCTTCGTATTGTAGAGGGGTGTCCACAATACATCCTTCATGGAAGTGACGGGTTTCGAGATTATTGAACCCACGGACATGATTGCCAGGTGTGTTGGGCTCAAGAGAGATGTTGGGAGTGTAGACGCTAGTGAGTAAAAAATCGAACTCATATTCATGCGACATAGCGAAACCTATAGGAAAGAGAGGTTAATTTGATGTGACGTATTACGGGTAAAACAATGATTACCTAACGTTTTTACAATGTGTTTATTAACAATGACATTTAACTCACTTAATGTTTGACATTCTAGTAGAACAATTCTTTTAGGAAGATAGTGGTTTTTATTTTGCATGAAAAAAACTGTTATCTAGAAGGACGGTTCCCACGGTTCCCTTCTATAAGGGATCCGGCTAGTATACTTACCGGGATCCGTGGATCTGTAGTAACAGAAGCAGATTTTTTATAAAAACATAGGTTTTATAGTTATATACCAAGATATGTGTTTTAGCCTACATTTTCTTTTAGCATGCATACATGGTTTCTAATGTATCATGAAAGAATACTAAAGATATAAATCAAAAGAAATGACAAACACATTATGATAATAACAACCTAGATAAACTAGACTATTAATAATATTTCATTTCAATGCTAAGAATGATACAAATGATTGGGTATATAACCCCAATGTAGATTAACAACACAAAGTATATGTCTCCGTATGAGAACTTCATCATAGGGAACACAAGAGTGATGAGTGTTAGGGCGATGAGCACGAAGGCGATGTAAACCATGTTGATGATGAACCTTCTTGGCTTTGGTTTGAGATGAGATGAGAGGAAGATGAAGTTTTGAATGAGAGGTAATTTTTGAAAGTGGAAGATTTGAAAAAGTGGGGATTTGATATAGTGGACGACGGATGGTTTATTTATGGGGAAGGAGGAATTTTTGAGATTTTTTTTTGTTTTATTATTAGAAGGATATGATTTTTGGATTAAATGAAATAAAACACAAGTTTTATAAACCACGACTTTAGACGAAAAAGTAACACGTATGTGAGAAAGGCTTCTTAATGAAGCTACATGTAATACATGTATACACACAAAAGATAATCAAATAAATACCTATGTTAGCATACTTATTTATCAAGCTAAAATCATTTAGAGATAAGTGGTGAGTCATACCTCTAATGCACTTAGGAATGTCTTTACAAATGACACAAAAGATGTCAGAAGACAATTCCAGCTCCTTTGTGCTTAAGATACCTTCTTAGAGAAGGTATTCTTGCTACCAAGCAATTCCTATGGCTTAGTAGGTATGGGCTTTAACTAAGCAACATGACAAAGAGGATTAGTGCAATTAAATGAATAGTAAATAAAAAATGTTGTCATCAAATCAACATCCAACCAAAAAGTTTTAAAAGGCATAGTGTTTGTTTTTATGAAAAACCTTCTTTGTAGTTTTCAATTAACCATGGATCGTATCAAGTTTTTAAAGTACAATATACTTTAAGAAACTTGGTAACGAAGCTCTGATGCCAATTGTGGAAAACTAGAAGGGGGGGTTGAATAGTTTTACCAATTAAAACTCGTTTTAAACTATTTAGATCGACTTATGTCAAACTATTTGGATGTGTGTTGGATGTTGATAAACAAACATATAGAAATATAAATATGTAATGAAAAGATAAAGAGTAAGAAGCACCAAAACCACAATGCGAGTATTTATAGTGGTTCAGCTACAAGGACACCTTCCTTGCCCTACTCCACTCCCCGAGTAACCTACTCGAGAGTTCGTAATTGTTAGGAATTAGAAAATTCCATAGTGAAGAGTCGGTCACCCCAAATATTATCTAGCATAAGTTAGCTCGTAGACGTGTCGTTATTTACGTTGTTAAGTAGTTTATTAGTCATTTAGTAGCGTAGAATAGTTTAGTGCAACACCGTGGAGGAAGGACGGGTCTTTACCCACTGTATGCCTGATCCACAGTCCGTCAGGAGGACGTATTAGTTTGTAACTATAAATACCCTCTACCTCCCAAGGTAGAGGGTTGGACCTTTTCTCATTCTTAATCTAACCTACTATGTTTTCTTTCACTTTCTCTCTCTAGAAAGGATCCCACTTTCTCTCTCTAAACTCTATACTATTCGATCCATTGTTGAGCTTATTTGTGTGTTTATGAAATCCAATATCCTACAATTGGTATCAAGAGCCATGGTTTGATCATCTCTCACATTGGATTTCTAGTGATTTTATATGGTTTTTTGGGTTTGAAATAGTTTAGAGGTATTTGCATCATTAGGACCATTTTGTGTGTTAAAGCTTGGATTTTGATTGTACTTTTGTGTTTAGGATCATCATAAGTGTTTAGGTTTTGATTTGGTAAGCTTGAATCATCATGGTTGTGTTTTTGGATTGAAAAGTGGTGTTTGTGAGTTTTTCTGTCTAGCGACTTGAGCCACGGATTTTTATTCTTGGTAGCGACTTGGTTTGAAAGTTGGTAGCGAGTTGCAGTGTGATTTTGTAGCGACTTGGTCCTAGTGACTTGTCTATTGAGACAAGCCGACAAATAGTACAAGTTAGTGGATTCTCCACTACGGCTAGCGACTTGCTTTAGAAATTGTTAGTGAGTTGTAGTGCAAATTGTTAGCGACTTGGTGTTAGCGACTTGGAACTTAGCGAGTTGCTCTTTAGCGACTTGACTGTGTAGCGACTTGGTGCTTTAGCAACTTATGTCCAGCGACTTGGGTCCTAGCGACTTGGTCATAGCGACTTGGTTTAAGAATTCTTAGCGACTTGGTTTATAGCGACTTGTCTCTAGCGACTTGTTGACTTTTTACGTCAAAACTTCAAACGGCCATAACTTTTGATCCGTAACTCCGTTTTCAGTGAAATACCTGTCAAAACGACCGGAACAGGCTGAATATTGTGAGGTTTCATGACAAAGTCATAAAACGAATTTTTCGAGGCCCAAATCCCCTCTGAAAGGAAGTTATTGAGCTTTTAAGTTTTTAGACCTAAATTTCACCGTAAAAACGTGCATTATCAATACCAATTCTCAACCAAATAACACTTCAGCTAATCCTTCAAACAATCATCACTCCTAAAACATAATCCTTTATCATTGTGTGGGTCCATCAGTTATCTTAACACTTTCTATTGGTCACTATATCACGGTTTCTTCTTGATTTTGTAAAATCCCGCGAAAGAATCTATTTCTCGGTTTAAGTCATAGACTTGTAAAATCCCGTGTATACTACAACATCATGTCTTACTCTACTGACCCAATGATTTCGGAAGTACTTAAATTGTATGATGCTGTGGACAACAATGATAATGTATGCTACACTGAATCAATGATAATTTGAGTTCTTCATGCTCTGAGTCCAATGAGAGAGATTTGCACCTGTTCTGGCTACAGAAAGCCAGGCAAAAGGAAAGTAGCATTGAACCTTATCAACAACTTCACTCACACCTCATGTTACTCACTCCGTTAAGAATGGAATGAACATGCATTGCCATTTTCCGTCAAGACTTAACCACATTAACGGGAACATTGCTATTGAACTTAGAACAACTAGAGCAACAACTTGATAAAGAAAAGGTTCAAAAGGATAGTTCCAGTGCTGCACTTCAGGTGATCCACAAACTGTTTCAGTCAGTCATCAGTGGGGAATTTACATCAGATTATGGTCAAGACATGACTGAAGTGTCTTTCAAGCAACACACTGGAATGGAAATTAGCTTGTTCATAGAGACACTTATCCATCTCATGGATAATGTGGAGAAGTATATTGAGGAAGTTACTCAGTCAGATGAAAAAGTGGACGAGTGTCTGGTGTAGTTGAGAGATTGTTGTGATAAGTTGGGTAATGTATATATTGAAGAATCGGGTGTTGCTGAATGCAAAATATCAGAGACAACAAAGAATGATGTAACCAGCTGCTCAGTAACTCCTGTCACACAAGAAGTGGAAGCTGTGACACTGAATACAAATGATGGATCAGTTGGTACTGAATACAGGGGCTCAGAGGCAGATAAGCTTGAAACATCCAGTAGTTCAGTGACTCTTGTTACACATGATGTGGATACAGATATCAGACCGACAATTGAACAGGTGTCATGTAATGAGGTACCCTTTACTGTTCAACATAGTGCATCTGAAAAAGTACTTATACAAACTGATCATGATGCTGAACATGACTTTGATATATGTTCTGTAACCGAGGCTGAGTCTGAGATTAAGTGTTTCAAAACTAATGATATGGTTGATAAAGAGGCTTTTGATGAACTTTCAAACAAATTCTCAAATCTTGAAAAAATTGCATTTCACTTGAAATTGCGATACAGAGTAAAGAAGAATGTTTTCAACTTAACAAACCATATAAAAATCCGGAACTTCCTGAATTCCGTGAACTTTTCGAAATTAACACTTTGAAAGCTCAGCTTCAAGACAAAGACTTAACTATCAACAATTTGAAGAAACATATTTCTAATATGCATGTGAAAAGTAATTTGGTTACAAGTAATTCTGATGTTAATACTATTGATGATATTCAAATGAGAAATGATGAATTAGCGGTTTGTGTGGCCAAATTACTAAAGGAAAATGAGTCTTTGAGAAAGCATCACATAGAACTAAGTGACTCTATCAAAGAAGCTAGAACTAAGTCAATGGAGCAAACAAACTCTTTGATAGCAAAAATTGATGAACTCAAAGCTCAACTTCAGGATAAGAGTTTCGCTATTGTTGCCTTAAAAAATGAGCTTAGGAAAACTGTAGGGAAAAGTGTGAACACTAAGTTTACAAAACCATCAACCTTGGGGAAACCAATTTCTCATCCCATTAGAAACCGGTCCATTGTTAGGCAGCCTACTGCGTTTATATCCGAAAGACCAAAATTTTCAAAAACACGGTTTGCCTCCCAAGTTGATGAGAAACAAGTTTTGTCAAAACCAGTCACTTCACCAGAGTCACCTAAGAATAAGGCTTCTAGCTCCGTTAACTCTCAACACATGGCCACTTCTGCTCCCAGCACCTCTAGGATTAGTTCGAAAACAGTGTCAAAACCCAGCATTAAAACCCAGAATTCATATGATATGAATGACTTATGGAAGAACTATTATCTAGAAAAAGCTAGGAAAGAGGCACAGATTCGAAAAGACGGAATTTTAGGTGCAAGACCTAGGGTGAGGAATTCTATGAGATTTCAAGGCACTGCTAGTAGTTGTAAACCACTACCTAGGAACACTCAAAAGACTAGGGATTGGCGTGCATCTAAGAGTAGTTATGTGCATAAGAAGGCTAAGCATGTAGAAAACAAAACTAGAAATTCTAAGTTTTTTCCGAATAAGAAACATTTTCCTAATTCACATGCTAAGGTACAATCCACTAAGACTACTAACATGACTAAGGTTCAATATGTCATAAAGCAAAACAAACCTAAAACTTCGCCTAGATGGATACCAACTGCTAAATCTTTGGAAACTTGGAATAAGGATAAGTCTTCCACTATGCATAAGAAGCCTAACAATCCTAGACCTTGCAATAAGTGGATACCATCTGGTAGAATGTTTAAGGATACTGGACTTAGGTGGATACCTACAGGAAAGATGTTTACTATTGGCAATCTCAATGTTGACCGTGAAACCCCAAAGGGTTTGGATACTGATGTCACTAACCAAAATATATGCAATCAAGTTTGTAATATTAGTGCAGGTAGTCCTTACTCAGTTGCAGATACTTCGATCCTTCAATACATGGACTGGCTTAAAGTATGGATAACAAAAGGATTGATATCTCATAACTCACGGGTTCAAGTTACTCAACATTGATATTCAATCGGCTATGACGTCTGTTCACATCAGTTCAGGCCTCGTACTTCATCATTATGGCGTCTGCAGATAACTCTTCAGGCCCCGTTCCTTAAAGAAAAGAAAGGTGTACGCTTCAGTGCGCTTTATCTTCAGAAGAAGAGAAATCTTCATGTTTATGACCATTCTCAACGACATTCTTCATCAACAAGCTTCATGTTTCTCCCATGCTCATTTAGTCATCAAGTGAACTGGACTACTGATAATTACTCTTATTACACTTGCTCTATATAATGAAGATGGCGACAGCATGTGCTAATTTTGCGGGGGAGAAGTGTGAATAGAATACATTTGGATGATAATCACTTGTTTAATCAAGAATGGCATCTCCGTATGCAATTCTTGAGGGGGAGAAGAAGAGTGAATTTTTTGCATGGTGGACTGATATTTGAGAATATATGGTCAAACGGTTCCTAACTCATGTAAGAACCAAGATTCTTCTTATCGGATCATCTTCACATGTAGTTTCTTCTAAGAGCCGTTGGTTGAAATCTTCAAACGGGCTGATATGATTAAATGACAAAGTGCTTCTAGTTGCTGGGCTAATTTCTTTGATGAACATCTTTCCGTTCCTGTTTGATTGGGAGGGATTTTAATTAAGGGGATTTTCTATTTACAAGTTAACGGGAATGCCTTTGGTATGAAGAAAATGTTAACTGTCTATTTACCCATTCGAACTATCTTGAACAAGGCCGAGTCTACAGTCTGATCTACATTTTATGCTACATGTTAGAAGAGTAAAGACGAATTGCATTTGATGATCTAAAGACTTCTTCTTAATCCGGGATGAGAAGAACGCTTGAAAATCTTTGTCAGTTTAGGGGAGAGCACTAATTGGGGGAGATTGAACAGCCAAATTTAATCCCCAATTAGACTTGCTCATATTCTTTTGCAATGATTCATTGTTTGATTTTGATGACTCTCCTCCAACGCCTAATGCTTCACTTACTAAGGATAACTGGGATTCATTGTTTGGGATTCATTGTTTTTGAAATATATGTTTGATGAGTACTTCCAACCTCCGACGAATGTTGATCATCCAGCTTCTAAAGCTCATGCTCCGGTTTCTACTGACTCAACTAGTTCACCATCTAAGAAGTACTTCTCAGAATTCTCAAGAAACCTTATCTCCAGTTACTTCACAAGGCGTTGATAATGGCTATCATGATATTGTAGTTGCACTACTGAATAATGATCCGCTCTTTGGTATTCCTTTGCCAAATCTTCACGGATTATTGTTCATGAATAATGATCCGCTCTTTGGTATTCCTTTGCCAAATCTTCACGGATTATTTTTCCTCTCATTGTGCACGCTATAAATCAACCACATGAACATTAAGGAAAATGACTACCTCATCCGCTAGAATACATTTTTGGTAAATCTTCCAGGCCAGCTTCTACATGTATACCTAGAGGAAGAATGCATTTATGTTGAGGAATCATTTGCTCCGATTCATTCAGTGGGTCAATGTTTATCCGATTGTATTTTATTCACGTGTTGGACATTTGACTCAAGTTGATTACTTCGAAGTTACTCTTTTATCACTTATTTGAGGTTGAAGTTGACATTCACAAAGGCGTGTTCTTATTTAATAACTTGCTCGGGCTTAAGAATTTGAGTTGAAGTCTTGGGTTATCTAGTTACCAGCAGTCGAGGTGGATGGTTGAAGACCTGGTTAACTATCACTATTAGGAGTTACTTTGTTTTACTCAGTGTCACACGCATATGACGGTGTGGATAATCGCAAGAGGTGTTAATGTCTCATACTTTGCTTGAGTAGTGAGTACTTAGAAATTTGCTTGAAGCTTAAATTCTCGACACCGTTCTTCCATTATTAAGTGCAAGCTTAAGATACAAATGTGGGAATTTGACTTCAGTTTCAAGTTTGGTATATCGGGTATTCTTCATCAGTGGTCACTTCAAATTGTCTACATATGGGTTGATAAAGATAGTCAGAGAGAGTTTCCGCTGCAGTTGATTCTCACAGGATTCATTTGGGCTATTTGAGTTCTTCTCACAAGATTTCGAGTTTTTGGGTACATTATGTTTTGCTGAATCTGAGGTATCTAAATCAGCAAGGGGGAAGGAGACATATATCTAAAAGCACAACGAGTACACATGATGAACTTAACACTTCTACCTGATTGAAGTTATCCCGGAAAGACAATGGTCATAACCGTAGAGAAACTCAGTGTTTAACTCGTAGCCTTTGGTGTATTATTCCAACTAATTGGGGGAAATGGTCTCTGGAGACTTTTGGTATGTGTTACTTCAGCATTCAGTTAGAAGAAATGTGAAAAGAATATTTGGTTCGTGAGATGATATTGCATATCGACATCTTCTATATGATTTATGATAAAGTGCTTCCGATTAGTGCTTCATGTACACAATGTAATGATGATTCTGATGAGATC
>BPTQ01000004.1:432570-516866 GCA_019973895.1 Chrysanthemum seticuspe
GATCCACAGCCCATAGTGTGGCGATTTGTGTAAGACTATAAATACTCTCTACCTCCCAAGGTAGAGAGTTGGAGCTCATAATAATATCTTTCACTTTCTCTCACTAAGTTCCCTAAACCTCTAACTTTCTCTCTCTAGAATTCCATCTTATACGCCACCTTGTGTTATGGTTTGATGTGTATGTGAAAAGTTATATCTTACAGAGGGGGAGAATGTTTTCAATTCTGTATCATCTAACGAGATTATCTTAATCATCCTACGTGCTTATTTGTAAAATACAATTGCCTATGTTGAAGGACTAGGTTTCTAGGATGTGATTGTTAGGTTTAGATGATTAGAGTTTGATGAACACATAAATCCCATACATAATATGAACTGATTGATATGTTGAATTGACTTTTATTAGTCGATTGCTGTTTGGGTGATGTCGACCAACATATATCCGTATGTGTGTTCACTAACGTATGCAGGTATATTGGTATATAAGCATATTCCCGATCCGGATCCCACAATTGAAGATGATTGGATGCCAAAAGGAAATAGTAACTATATCTTGGGTTGACAAATGAAGAAACGGAGCTTAATTGGACTTCTATGGAGAGTTGGCATAAATGCAACGTAAGAGGTCTCACTGCATCAGCAGATGGTTTTCTTCTAAGTGATTGAAGAAACGGAGCTTAATGTGACCTCAGTTGGCATTCAAAATGCAACGTAAGAAGAAGTCTCACTGCATCAGCAGATGGTTTTTCTTCCAAACCTTACAGCAACAACAACGGAAGCTTCTCAACCACTAACGTATCTTTGTGCAGGATACCATTTTTAAACAATTTTTAAAAAATTGAATAAATTGTTTTGAAAATGGAAAATATTGTTTTGAAAATAAACCGGATTCAAAGTTTTTGAAATCAACCGGACTTTATTTTGTCAAATCTTAAGTGATTTCAAATTAAATATATTCAAACGATATTTCTTCAAAAAGTCCGTTTTGTACAAAATAAGTGGTGATCTAAAGATTTAATGTTATGTCATGGTATGATTTTCTTTAAAACTCAAAGATCTGTCAAAATGAATTTTTTTCTGTTCTTGTTTGATTGTGAAACTGTTTTATTTTACTAAAAGATCTCTTAAAACAATCATACCTGACACTAACAATCTTTAATGTCTAAATATGGTTCTTATCTGTCATTTTTCAAAATCAAATATTGCCACGTCTTTCCCCAAAATCTTCTAAATGATTTAAATCTTTTGGGATCACAAATCTCAAATGGTTTGAAATTTCTGATCGGGGTAGAGATCGTGATTTAAATCTCAAATCTGTTTTAAATGGAATTGGTTTTAGTCCTTCAAAGGCACTTCTGCCTCCATGTGTAAAACGATTTCAAATACATAATGCACATGTTGGGGGGGAGCATTTATCCAAAAAAAAATAAGATGAGTTTTTAAATCAGGCACATTTTCTCCCATATTTTCTAAACCTTATTAAATCACTTGGGATCCAAAATCTCAAAGGGTTTGATATTTTTGATCGGGGGAGAATTTGTGATTTAATAATGAAATTTGATAAAAGGTTATCGTTTTGATTTAATTGTGCAGGCTGCTCTCTCATATGTGCTAAACGCTTTCGAATCTCGAAGCACATATTGAGGGGGAGCAAATAAACTATCGAGGTACGAAAGCTTTTTAAAGTGATTTATAAAGTACCTTGATTGAGTTTTCATATGGTTTCTTAATGAAATTTGTAATCGTGGATGTACTACAAAAGAACTCTTGCCTCTATGTGATAAAATGATTTGAAATATCTTATGCACATATTGAGGGGGAGACTTTACCAAAGAAAATCAAATGGCTTTTTCTATGAAAATTGTGATCAAGAATTTATTTCAAAAAGAACTCTTGCCTCCATGTGCTAAACAATTTATAAAATCATATGCATATGTTGAGGGGGAGCATTTTTAATGATCAAAACTTTTAAGGTACAAAATGCTTTGATCTCGTATCAAAAGTACCTTGATTGTTTTTTCCAAATGATTTTTCAATTGGTTTCGAGAAGGAATGAACTGTACCAAAAGACCGACCATTTTATTTTATGCATGGAGTTATAAGGATGGTTAAGTTAGGTATTAGTTCCCACGATCCGCCAGAACCGGAGGGATCTTCCCAGGGACAATCCACTAGATAGTGTAGAGTCCTTAGGAATATTGAAAAACGAGAAAAATGAGAAATGGGAAGAGTGCGGACTGAGACAGAGCTAGTACTGGAATAAACCCAACAAGGTTCTAGTAATGAAGTCTCGGTAAGCACTGAAGGGGTTGAAGAATGAAAAAGAAATGAATGTGAAAAAGGGTGAAAAGAAATAGCCCTCCATTTATTCAACCTTAGGGCAGAAACCGGGTTCAATTCATATGCTACTAGTGGTTACTAAGGTAACACTGGTATTGAAGACAAGACGTCATGGACCCAGTGACGCACTGCACTAACTTCCCAAACCACTCAAGTTCCTCTTAAAAGGGCTTGTTTCATCCTCACGGGAAACCTACATAATCTATCGACATTCTCTTAGAGATTGTTGGTATTGAAGAAGGAGACCCTCTCCCTAGTCTCCGGCATAGGAACCAAATGTGCACTATTGAGTCTAGAGCCAAGAGATCATCCACAATATCTCATTAGGACACATATTCTTGAAGACTTGTTGTTTCACACAATGTGGAAAGTATGTATATATTGAGAGTCCTACGCATTATCCTTGTGGTATTGCCAAGACTTGCTTGTGACATCTGGACTTCATCAATGGAGCGATTCAATATTGAATTGTTCCTTGTCCAGGAAAATGGATTGACGGATACCTTTGAAAAACCGGTCGTTGTGCTCAAAAACTCTTTTCTCTAGCACTTCGACTGAGTATTATCTTCAAAATCAAAAGGGTATTTATGATTGAAAAAATTGATTTTTCTTATAAAAACTTCGTCATATTGCAAAACTCTTTCTTCAAGCAGTACGCGATTGTTTTCAAATCATTTTCTATCAATCAGTAAATCTCAATTTGCTGGTTCACTCACTCCGTGTTGTCTTCTTTGAGATGTTCCGGTTTGAGAACGGCTAGAGAAGCTGCGAAACCCTGTCAAGGAGATTCCTCGGAATTATACCTGATCACAGGCAGTACTTGTACTGATCAACGGGGAACCGTGGGCCGTGTACCTCAATTCGACGAAAGTGATCAAAGACACTTTTGTGTGTTTTATTGCTAACTGTTGTTTGCAGATACATTTGGACGGTTGCAGCTGATCAGAATTGAGGAGTCAATCCAAAGCCGCATGCTCACAGCATCCACACTTAATTTGAAGAAATCATGACTGGTGCATATCTACATAACCTGGTTCCGATATTTTATACTATGCTTCTGCTGCGCTGCTGCAAATATCTTGAACCAGTAAAAGCTTCCACTACTCTGATGAAAAGATGTCATGATCCAGAAAGTGTGAGCATGTCGGTCCGAAAGTCACAACATCACATGATGGCAACACAATAAAGGGTGATTCAGAGATTTACTGTGGCTGATGATCTCAAAGAAAGCTCGAAGATCATCAAAGATGTGGATCAGTTAAAGGCCTCCACTAAAAGTACAAAATATGCGGACTATGAAGTGTCACTGCTTAAGCACAAAGATTGCGGTATTGAAGAATTGAAGTCTACGAGCTCAAGAACAAAGTCAAGAATAGAATGCTAGGATTCGAAATGTAAAACATGGGGTGACCTCCCTTAGGGGGAGATTGTTAGGAATTAGAAAATTCCATAGTGAAGAGTCGGTCACCCCAAATATTATCTAGCATAAGTTAGCTCGTAGACGTGTCGTTATTTACGTTGTTAAGTAGTTTATTAGTCATTTAGTAGCGTAGAATAGTTTAGTGCAACACCGTGGAGGAAGGACGGTTCTTTACCCACTGTATGCCTGATCCACAGTCCGTCAGGATGACATATTAGTTTGTAACTATAAATACCCTCTACCTCCCAAGGTAGAGGGTTGGACCTTTTCTCATTCTTAATCTAACCTTCTATGTTTTCTTTCACTTTCTCTCTCTAGAAAGGATCCCACTTTCTCTCTCTAAACTCTATACTATTCAATCCATTGTTGAGCTTATTTGTGTGTTTATGAAATCCATTATCCTACAGTAATCACTACACAACACCAACTCCTTATGGTGGAGAAACCTTCACAACGTTGCCTACTCTTTTTCCGGTACTAGGCTAACCACCGGGTCCTTTTCACCAAGGAGAACCAATCCTATCACAACGTCGCCTACCTTTTATCCGGTACTAGGCTAGATACCGAGTTCCATTACAATGGAGGAACTACTACCCAACACTACACCAATCACCTAACCCCAAAGGAGATCTACTCCTTATAATAACAACAAGGATAACAATATCCTTTGACCTAATACTAAACTATCTTGTACATCGAATCACACCATATCGAATGTACATCTTAGGCACCTTTCACTAATGCCTTTGACTAGATCTTCAAGACACCCTTCACTAATATCTTGTGACTTGACTTCTAGGCACCCTTCACTACTGCCTACAATACGGACTATCGACACCCTTCGCTAATGTCTTCGTCTTGACACTTGAGACATCTTTCACTAATGTCTTCAACACTACACTTCTTAGAGAAAGAACCATCAACAAGATAACTTCAGTAGTCTTGATGATGAGGAAGCATGGCAATTCATGGACTTGAGCTTGCTTGACTTCAAAGGTGGTGATCTCACCTTTAAGAGGAACCTAGAGAATCACACAAAAACAAAACTACATACATAGATCACTTGGATCTGGGGTTAGAGAGTTTTTAACTCAAAGAGAAAGTATGTGAGAAAGGGGTAAGAAACAATGAAGAAATGGCTCACTATTTATAGGCAAAACTTGCCACTGTTCCCCGGATCCCACGGATCCCACCCTTAAGGGATCCATCCAATGTATTAACTAGGATCCGTGGGACGCTCCCTTTTGCCCATAGGTATTTTGGTTATGGGTCATGGGTTATGGGTTGATCCATGGGTATCTTATTAGATACAATGTATCTAATGAGTGCAATGCACCTAGTCAAATGGGTTTGGGTCAATACCATGGGTTGTAGTTTTTACCCATTTATAATACATACTAGTTATATATATATTTGCCCAATATGTAAACACTAGTTGTTGTACATATGTATTACTAAATCATAAAATCACTTATACTTGTTTTAGTGTTTTATGTGAAAACGTAAGTGTGTTAGAAAACTATTGGCTCAAACCATTTACGTATTTTATTTGTTTCATTAAAATGATTTTACGTTTGTTATCGACAAAACATTAGAAGATCGTAAAATATAAATAAACGTTTTTACGGCTTATTTGTATTAACAGGAAACTATGGGTTATTACTTTTACCTTTCACCTGAAAACAAAGTAATTGTTGCTAGGTATGGAGACTTCCTTGAAAGGGATCTCATATCTCATTAATTCAGTGGGAGAGTTTATGATCTGGAAGATGATCAAGAAGATACATCACCTTCTGAAAACACTAGCCAACCTCAAGTAGAACCTGAAAGTCTGAGTGTTCCACCTGAAGTTGAAGTGGTTCCCATTCGTAGATCTGTAAGGACTACGCGTGCACCTGAACGTTTATGTCTTAACGTAGAAGTTGAGGAATATATGTTAGGGGATCTTGGTGAACCTGCTAACTAAAAGGCTGCTATGATGAGTCCTGAAAAGGATAAATGGCAAGTCGCAATGAATGGGGAAATGCAATCCATGAGAGATAACGAAGTCTTGATAGAGGTTGACTTACCTCCAAATGCTAAGGTAGTGGGAAGTAAGTTGCTCTATAAGATAAAGACTGACATGGATGGCAATGTACACACCTATAAAGCTCGTCTTGTAGCTCAAGGGTTTACTCAAACTTTTGAGGTAGACTACGAGGAGACGTTTTATCCTGTATCAGACATTAGAGCTATTAGGATTCTTATAGCCATAGTTGTGTACTATGACTATGAGATGTGGCAAATGGATGTCAAAACTGCCTTCTTAAACGGTCGCCTAGATGAGGACATCTATATGGCGCAGCCTGAAGGGTTTGTGAATCCAAAATTTCCAAAGCGTGTATGCAAACCTCAAAGATCCATTTATGGATTGAAGTAAGCATCAAGGCAATGGAACAAGAAGTTTGATGAAGAAATCAAGAAATTTGGTTTCACTCAAAATCTTGATGAGCCATGTGTATATCACAAAGCTAGCGGGAGTAATGTTATTTTCCTTATCTTATATGTCAATGACATATTGATCATGGGAAAAGACATTCCAAGTTTGCAAGATGTAAAGTCTTATCTTGGAAAGTGCTTTTCTATAAAGGACTTAGGGGAAGCAGCATATATTCTGGGAATCAAGATCTACAGAGATAGATCAAGGCGGTTAATTGGACTAAGTCAAAGTACTTACATCAATAAAATATTGAAGAGATTCAATATGCAAAATTCCAAGAAGGGATATTTGCCGACGCAAGTTGAACATGGCTAAAGTAGTGAACTATGCGCCTCAACACCTGATGAGGTGGCACACATGAAGAAAGTTCCTTATGCTTCGGCTGTAGGATCTATCATGTATGCGGTAAGATGTACAAGGCCTGATGTGGCGTTTGCACAAAATATCACCAGTCGATATCAATAGAATCCAGGTGTGAAGCACTGGCATGCTGTTAAGAACATTCTTAAGTATCTAAGGGCTACTAAAGAAATGTTTCTAGTGTATGGTGGGAATCCATATGCAGAACTTGATGTTACAGGGTTTTGCGATGCGTCTTTCCAAACTGATAAAGATGACAAGAAATCTCAAACGGGATATGTCTTTGTCATTAATGGAGGAGCATTAGACTGGAAGAGCAAGAAGTAAAGTACGACTGCAATGTCTATTACAGAAGCTGAGTACATAGCTTCTTCAGAAGCTGCGATGGAAGCTGTTTGGATTAGGAAATTCATTTCGGGACTCGGAGTTATGCCCTCATTTGAATTACCTTTAAATGTGTATTGTGACAACTCTGTTGCAATAACATTTGCCAATGAGCCTGAAGTCATGAAGAGCGCCAGACATTTTCCTCGACGATATCACTATGTTCGAGAACAAGTCGAAATAGGTGAAATCAATCTACTCAAAGTTCATACAGATGATAATCTAGCTGATCCCTTTACGAAGCCTTTACCAAAGGAAAAGCTTACTCACCATGCTGATGGGATAGGACTTCGTTTAGCTAGTAATTTCATGAAGATCTGTGATTAGTATTTGGATAAAGGATGTTATGAACAAATATTATTTTAATGAAATAAAATAGTTGTTATGTTTATTTTTTATTTTCTTAATATTATATCCTATATTTGCATGTTTAATCTGTGAATGACTTATGTTGTTCTAAACAGTCCGTTGTCGATCAATGATGTGGGAATGTCATTGAATTAAGACAAATATGAGTTTTGGTAGAATATACTTAAAGTATATTGATGCGTGGGACATACCAGATTCACAAGATGTTCAATGAATTGAATATAGGACAGACCCAACTTAATATGATTGTACTTTATGGATCTTTGTCATTAAGTAAATAATGAATGTTTATCCTCAGACTTGAGATACCAGATAACTGTTATGAATGTAGTACACTTGTGTAAGATGGCCTAACGCTATCCGTAACTGGTAGTAATAAGGGCTATTTTCAGAAGTGTTGCAAAGTTCATGAGTTATGCTTGTAGTCAAGAGAATTTGTTCCTTTGAATTTGTTTCAAAGTATAATACTATTTTGGGCCCCTCGTAGGGTTGACAAGATGTTTGTATGGCCATACCCAAGATCAATCTGGAATACGTTCAGATGATTTGTTAATCTTGTTAAATTAGATATAACGAGAAACAGAATATTAACTTATGGAATGACTTGATCCATATCCATAGTTAAATGTAGTATTAGTAGCAAAAGGATAAGTAAAAATGATGAATCATTAAATGGTTTTTTCCAGGAGACCATACTCGATTCGATCTGGGGGCATTGGCGTGTTAAGCTAGACTAAACCAATGTCATTACTATATTAAGTAATATCCAAGTGGGAGTTGAAAGGTTTATGGATATTTTTATTATACGTATGACAGGATTCGAACTCGAGACTTCGGGATTGCACACATTACGTATGAGAATTGATGTTTAGAATAATTAATATATAAATGTTATTATTAATTATATAGTCACGAAATAAACACTTAACGAATGTTAATATTTAACGAGTTTGGACTAACGGTCGTTAAATGTAACATTAAAGGACTAAAGATGGAAATAGTAGACGAGAAGGATCTAGAACCCCTTTAGGTTCTAGGTGGCCGGTCGTGGGTCTCCAAAAAGCCCAAGGAAGGCTTAACTTGGTCACCAAGTTTAGATGTGTATAAATACAAACCCCTTGTATTCATTAAATCTAAATTTGGATCACCAAAGAACCCTACCTTCTTCTCCTCTCCTCTCTTCTTGTCTTTGGCCGATCGTGTACCCTCCCTTCCCCAAGGGATTCGATTTTCCAACTTCAAGAAACAAGTGTTTGGTTTATTTGTGATTCAAGAACCTAGCTTTTCACATCAATTCGATATTAGTACGTGTGTACAAGAACGAAGAACAAATACAATTGTGTTTGTGGGTATCTTGGTATTCGACATCTAAAGGGGACGAAAATTATAAACCCTAATTTTAGGGTTTAGGGTTTGTTCATTGTTCTTGATATCGTGTGTTCTTGATTCGCTAAAAGGTACGCATGTTCTTTTAATTCGTTTAATTAATTTACAAGTATTATTCCTATTACTTCCGCTGCATGCTTTGATGATGTTTACATGTTTACTGTAATTGTTATGATTAGTAAAACCCAACAATAGTTGTCATGTAATTGCCCTATAAATACCCCTCATTAACAAACTATAAATACCCTCGAATAACTAGTATGTTGATGACCCTTATTAATGTGCCTTACTGATAGGTCTTGGAGATGAGCCTTACTAATGCCCTTTGTTGGTCTTTCAGATGAGACTTGCTGATGATTCTTGTGATGAACCTTGATGATATGTCTTTCTGATGGGTTTTGATGATGAGGCTTGCCAGCGACCCTTGCTAATGTGCCTTACCGATGGGTTTTGCAGATTGATCTTATTAATGCGGTTTCTAATGGGTCTTTCTGACTAGGCTTGCTGATGAGACATGCTAATGAGACTTGCTTAGGGGTCTTGCCAATGAGGCTTTCTATACTGATGGCTATGTTTTAAAATATTGTAATGCAAAGTATAAGCCAAATTGGCTCCTATACAAACAAAAAAACGACGTTTTTTTTTGGTAAAAGAGATTTTTTACCCCTGTAAAATTCATTACGCCAAAAAACATTGAAGTACAATTGACATGGGTTAATATCATGACCTCAGCCCGTTACATAGGCGACTTCTACTGCAAAATGCAGAACAACCACACAGCTAACTGCAGGAACTAACAATTACATTTAAAAAAATCTAAATGTAATAAAACAAGGTTCAAAGAACGACTTCCATAGTGAGCGACTCAATCTTCAATAATCTTCATTGTTTTACCACGAGTGCAGCACCAAAAACCTCTTCCATAAACACCATATCACCGCGATTGATGCTAATGATGATATTCAGACCCAGTGCAACTTCTATTATTATAACGCATGATACGAAAAAATAATAACCTGCATATGAGTGCAAATCAAAGCAATACGGATCCGAAACATGTAAATAGGGTTACAACAACCCTAACTTCCAGATAGACGAAGAAACCTTGAACCAGTCTCCAAATCGACAATAGGAATTTAGCAATAATATCAACATCATGGAGAATCACAAGGACCAAAGTCTCACAAGAAATCAGGACAAATACGGCATGAACCAAAAGTAGAATCCACATGCCACATGTCCCGAACAATCAAACCAACCACATACAATGCGACGAGGTCCAAATATAAACTTGCTTACCCAAAACCAGGTCATATCAGCACACATGTATGCGGATAATAAAAAGATTATGTCGTGAAACTCGTCCCATATGTAGCGTACCATCATGTATGCGGATAATAAAAAGATTATGTCGTGAAACTCGTCCCATATGTAGCGTACCATCATCCCATCAATGAGAACTAGGGTTTTAACAAACCTTAACTTATAGAATACCACCTCAGTCACGTAAGGAAAATTAATGTAGCACACCCAAACACAACCCAACAGCAGCAATGCATAAGGACCTGTTTGGGACGATAATAGGGTTAACCAAACCCTAACTTCCAGAAATCAATAAAAAACCCTAATAACCCAATCGAATACAACCGCCAAAATAGGTTAAAAGAATAACCATGATCAGAATAAAACACAGAAGCTGTATAGAACAAGAGCACCACGAACCTAGGGTTATTGACAACCCTAACCTCCATAAAACAACCATTTCACATGACCCACTTAATAGGAGTGATGACCAGAAACACATGTACAGGAAACGAACAAGGGCTTTTTAACAAGATACCCTATCAAACTTGAACGACCATCTCTCTAAACCCCAACAAGTGGTAATCAAAACCACACCAATCAGAATCAACATCACGTATACCATAACGAACATGAAGCAAAAATAAATATCCTGAAAACCAAGAATCGGTTATGTATAGGGGAGTAACCATGTTTGCGTATCCAAGGAAAAAACCCACCAGCGATTTAAATTGATAAAAATAATCTGAAACCCTAAAAAAACCAATCCAGTGATCAGTTATTAAAGGAGTTCTAAATCACCACGATCCTTAAAAATATACCCATAGCCTTCATGGATCAAGAATAAACAACCACATCCCAAGATGGGAACGATTGCCACATGAAGACACAACCTAACAAACCGATTGCATACCAAAATGGTAGAGATACGATTTATGAGGATGATTTTGGCCGGAAAAAGGGAGTAGGGGTGGCGGCTGGATCGCCCCTAGAGAAAAAAAAAATATTTTTTAAATTTCTAGACATATTGTTGTTCAAAATATTTTATTTTTAAAAATAAAAAAATACTATAAAATTATACTTGCATTTCTTATGTTGTTAGCAACGTATTATTCATCAGCAACTTATAAACAACATGACATCTGCACATTTTCTATCAGAAACATGTCAATACAAACATAACTAATCAGAAGTTCCATGAGCAACGTATTATATTCATCTAAAACTCTTAAACAACATAAAATTTACATATTCTTTATCAAAAACATACCAATATAAGCATACCTAATCAGAATTTATCTGCATGAAAATTTGATATGATGATTTCATTGATTAACATCTTCTAAATTTTCTAACATAGGATCAACGTCTTCTCTGACATGAAGAATATGCTTAGAAGTGGCTTTTTTTGGATCAACATTAAATGTTAATGTGTGTTGATGTATCGAATCATCATGTGTTGAAAGTGTATTTGTCTTGTTGTTTCTCATCATCATAAGTTGATTGAGATTCAGATGGTTCATGAGGTACAACTTGCTCTGATAAAACTGATGATGTTTGTTCTTGAATATTGGATGGTGGTATTACATTAGATTTTTTAAAATACTTTGGTAGAATTCAAATTGTTAATAAATTTGTATATGAAGTAGAAAGTACATTTATCAATAAAGATCATATTTATGTGATAAGTTCGTTTTCCTTGTCCTTAAACCAGTGTTTTCACAAGTGTATGATTTTCACTTGATAGTTCACAGTTTTTCTTTTTAAGTAATTATGTCCAATTACTTCACATCAAGTTAAGCAACTTCATATATCCTTTTGGTGGTGATATGGTTTTTTTAGAGGTTATCTTTGTTTTATAGTTAGAAATGTATATATTATGTGATATTTATTGAGTTTTTTTTGGCAATTTATCTTTTTCTCTTTTATGCAATATATTTATGTTTAAGATTTACGTTTTCTGTTTTTAAATTTGTAAACATATCGTTTTTTAAAATATTTTAATTTAGATTATTGTGCATATTACCTTAGTAAAATATTGTTATAGATAATGAACACATATGGACATTTAAGATTAAATATTTAACATACATATTTACATCTTTAAACAAGTTATTTATATTAGTGGTCTTTATTTTATTTTAATATGTTTGCTATAAAAAATTAAAAGGAAAAGGAAAAGAAAAAAAAAACTTTATTAAACATAATGTTTCTAAATGTAAAAATCTTGACTACACACAAAACAAAGAAGTATTAAATCGTTATCAGAATGCTTAGCTTAAAAAATTTTAATAAATTTGCAACGTTCCATCATAAAATTATTCTATTTATTAGTAACTCATAAACAACATAAAATTTACACATTTTCTATAGGAAACATACCAATATGAACATAACTATATAGAAGCTTATAAATATAAAATAATTCTTATCATCAGAAACATTTGCATAAATACGGGTAAAGATATCAACATTTTAATTTTTTTTATAATATTTACGTAATTATTGATATTATTATCTTAAGATTGGGTTAGATTTTATTTTAAAAACATCAACTATTATTTTTATTTTTTTGTTTGTAGAAACTTGTTTTTGGAAGAAACCATATATTAATTTTCATATTTATCTTCTATGTTAACGATTTTAGATAAATACGGGTAAAGATGTCGACATTACTCATAGAATAAATAATTATAAAAATTAGTGAATTTAAATATCTTGATGCTTATATGAAATATTTAATTGTGTGACAACTGCCTGTAACTAAATGAATACAGATAAATACTATAATACTTATAGTTTCATGTGTTTTTTTACCATTATAATAAGCACAATTATGGGTTCTTTTTTTATGTTGCATTTGATCCAATAATAACTCTAAAAAATGCCCGAGTACGTTTTATGACTTTATCCATTAGCAATAAAGTATTACCGACAAAATTATGCTTGGCCAATAACATCTACAGAAACACAAAAGAAAATTTAAGTTCGCATAAATGTACAAATAAGATTTTTAAAACCTTAATTATATTTTTTTTTCCTTATTAGAATCAAGAACTTTTGATTATGATGCCACTTACAACAACAGCCATGAAGTTTCATGCTCACTTAAAAATCGAGTTATAGCTAGGGCTTCATATTTCCATTACATTCAAGAATTGTGACCATACAACTACATCAAATAAGTATTCTATACCTAAATATGAATTGTAAAACCATAATTGTATATATATATTTTTTATCTTGTTAGAATAAAGAAATTTTTATTTTGATGCAATGTGCAACAACCATTGAGTTCCATGCTCATGTAAGAATCTAGTTATAGCTAGGGCATCATTTTCTCCATTACATTCACGAATTGTCATCATACACCAACATCAAATAAATATTCAATACATAAATATGAATTGTGGAACCCAAATTAATTTTTTGTTACCTTAAAAAAAAAAAAAAAAAAAAAAAAATCTTTTGATTCTCATGTCACGTACAACGACAGTTATGGAGTTTCATGCTCATGTAAGAATTGAGCTATAGCTAGGGCTTCCTTTGTATCTATTACACTCAAGAATTGATATAAGATATAATGGGAGGGCGGTTTTCTATTTTATTCCTATTTATTCCGAACGTATTGGTCCGGTACATGGGTTTCTCTTGGGCCGTCTTACCTGTTGGGCCATTGCTTTCTTTGACCCGTTCCCATCTACGATATCCCTCAGTTTTTGTGGTGTTGGTGACGTTTTCTATGCTTTCTTCCCACAGAATAAACCTCAGTTCCCTGTGTTAGGTCACTCATGCAGCTCTTGGTGGTCGCCATTCATTTTCGTTGTTTGATATCTGGTGCATGTTCTTTATGCCTCACGTTCGTTTCATTTTACATGTGGTTGTTGCATGGGGTGTGGCTTTTAGGTTTCGCATGTTTTTTTGAATTTTTTAGTGCTCTTATGTTTTCTGGATGTGTTTCTTTGTTGTTGCTGTTTGTGTTTATGTATGTGGTGTGTTTATTTCCATTTGGTTTTTTAACCTTTATACTTTGATCGTTATTGATTTTATTTTCATTTTTGGAAGAATTAGGGTTTCGGTTAAATTGGGGCTTTTGTTAATTTGATTTTGTTAAAACTTAGGGTTTCAATTAAATTGGGATTGATGGTGGTTTCATGGTTATTTGTTGCTGAAAAAATTAGGGTTTCATAGTTTTGACTCGGTGGCTCCTATAATATCTTATATCAATTGGGGGTTTTGTTAGGGAGCTGGGTTCGTTTGGTTCCAGGTTAATGAATGGTTTATTCAACCATAACTTGGTTTTAGACTTGATGAGTTCGTTTACTTCCAGGTTATGTATTATTGTTGTTTCGTAACATAAGCGCTTTTATGCTCCAAAAAGTTTGAGAGTGGTCGTATCTTGGCTGGGAGTTTATACTAACGCAGCTATGGCGGCTGTTCCGGCTTTGTGAAATTGGCTATTGATATTGACTTTGTTATTTCATAATTATGTTTAAAAGCTGATGAGTTCGTTTGGTTCTAGGTTATGTCTTATGTGTTTTGCGACATCAGTTGTTGATGTATTATCGTGATTTCGTAACAAAAGCACATGGCATCATGGTAACGTTTATGCAGCCATGGGGATGGTCTGATATGTATTTCCCGTATCTTGGCACGGCATCCTGTTAAGGTTGCAGCCATCATGGGCATCCCCGCATTCTATAGGTCTGATAGTTCTACCGTTTTTTTACTTATAAGGTTGATGTCTTTGCTCGCTTTGTGTGCTTATCAGGTTGTCGCCATGAATATTGATGAGGCAACGACCAAGTTATATAGGCTATGGAAAAACTGAGGTTGTCCGGAACTTGGCACGGCGACCTACTTGGTGTGCAGCCATGCCGGGTGTACCCCCTTTTTCCGTTTTTGGTTACCTATGTCACCCTAATATTATTGGACTTGATTCGATAGAAGGTTGTTGGCATCAATGTTAATGAGGCAATGATGAGGTTATATGGGCTCTAGAAAAAGTGGTGTCGTCTAGAACTTGGCATGGCAGCCTATTTGGTTTGCAGCCATGCTGGATGCACCCAGTTTTTTCCATGTGACTTCCCTGTCTGAGCCTGAGATTTTTGTCCTTAAGACGATGGCTGCTGTTGTTGGGTGTTGGTGAGCTATAGGTCCGCTGCCTTCGGGTTTTTATCAGGTTGATACCATGAATATTAATTAAGCAGTGCTGAATTTACATGGGCGGTGTAATACTTGAGATATTATACATTGATATAAGATATGATGGGAGGGCGGTATTCCTGACTATTGTATTTTATTGTGTCGGTTGCCAGAAAAGTTTTCGCTTGGGCTACCTTGGTGGCCTGTCTGTTTCTCTAATCAATATTAATAAGGTAATTGGACGTGATTCAATAGAAGGTAATTGGCATCAATATTAGTGAGGCAACGATGAGTTTATATGGGCTCCGGAAAAACTGCGGTTGCCCGGAAGTTGGCATGGCAACCTATTCAGTTTGCAGCCACGCCGGATTTGCCCTGTTTTTCCGGGTTACTTCCCTGTTTGAGCCTTATTGATATTGATGTAAGATATAATGGGATGGCGGTTTTCTATTTTATTCCAATTTATTCTGAACGTTTTGGGTCGGTATATGGGTTTCTGTTGGGCCGTCTTACCTGTTGGGCCGTTTCTTACTGCTTCCTTTCACCCGTTTCCATATATACGATATCCCTCAGTTGTTGTGGTGTTGGTGACGTTTTGTATGCTTTCTTCCCACAGAAGAAATCTCAGTTCCCTGTGTTAGGTGAGCCATCCAGATCTTGGTGGTTGCCATTTATTTTAGTTGTTTGATATCTGTTGCATGT
The DNA here is from genome assembly GCA_019973895.1 of Chrysanthemum seticuspe. Classification (NCBI taxonomy): domain Eukaryota; kingdom Viridiplantae; phylum Streptophyta; class Magnoliopsida; order Asterales; family Asteraceae; genus Chrysanthemum; species Chrysanthemum seticuspe. The sequence continues at coordinate 448,458 of BPTQ01000004.1, forward strand.
TGTTTAATGAACTTGATGCTGTTGAGGTTATTACTTTTCTTTCTGAGATGTAGTTTGGACACGCTCAGTCCCATTATATCTTATATCAATGAATCCAGGAGGAAATTTCTGAGATGGTGGTTTTTTAACCTCTATATTTTGATCGTTATTGACTTTAATTTCATTTTTGGAAGAATTAGGGTTTCGGTTAAATTGGGCCTTTTATCAATTAGATTTTGTTAAAACTTGGGGTTTCAATTAGATTGGGGTTGATGGTGGTTTCATGGTTATTTGTTGCTGAAAGAATTAGGGTTTCATAGTCGTTTGGTTCCAGGTTAACAAATGATCTATTGAACCATAACTTGGTATTAGACTTGATAAGTTCGTTTCGTTCCACGTTATGTCATGTGTGTTTTGTGACATCAGTTGTTGATGTATTATTGCGATTTTGTGACAGAATCACTTTTATGCTCAAAAACGTTTGAGAGCGGTCGTATCTTGGCGGGGTGTTTATACTAACGCAGCCATGGGGGCTGTTCCGGCTTTGTGAAATTGGCTATTGATATTGACTTTGTGATTTCATTATTTGGTTTAAAATTTGATGAGTTCGTTTGGTTCCAGGTTATGTCTTATGTGTTTTATGACATTAGTTGTTGATGTATTATCGTGATTTCGTGACAAAAGCACAGGGGATCATGGTAACGTCTTTGCAGCCATGGGCATGGACTGATATGCATTGCCTGTATCTTGGCACGACATCCTGTTAAGGTTGCAGTTGCCTTTGTTTGCTTTGTGTGCCTAGCAGGTTGTCGTCATCAATGCTGATGAGGCAGCGATCAAGTTATATAGGCTACGGAAAAATTGAGGTTGTCCGGAACTTGGCACGGCAACCTACTTGGTCTGAAGCCATGCTGTATGTACCCAGTTTTTCCGTGTGGCTTTTCTGCGTGAGCGTGAGGTTTTTGACCTTAAGACGATGGCTGCTGTTGTTGGGGGTTGTTGAGCTATAGCTTTGCTGCCTTCGTGTTTTTATCAGGTTGATGTCATGAATATTAATTAGGCAGTGCTGAGTTTACATGGGTGATGTAATACCTGAGATATTATACATTGATATAAGATATAATGGGAGGGCGGTATTCCTGACCATTGTATTTTATTGTGTCAGTGGTCGGAAAACTTTTCGCTAGGGCTGCCTTGGTGGCCTGTCTGTTTCTGTAATATTTAGCCAAACATTCTTTTCCACCGCCTCAACATCGATAAAATGTCCATTTCTAACTAATTGAACATATCCAGCTCTCTAACCGACTTACCACAGTTCTACTGGCTTCCACTTTCTTCATCATTCTCCTATCCATCTGTTGCGGTGAGCTTTATCCTTAGAAATATAAGAAGTATTGGTTACTCAAGAGCATTGGTTAGATGAGTTCGTTTGGTTGATGAATTCGTTTGATATTGACTTTATATATCATTAACAGTGGGATTTTTATTTTATAGGTAAACATCAAACCTGTTGATTTGTTTCTTTGTTTTTGTTTCTTCATAGTAGGCTTTTTATTTTATAATTAGCGCACAAGAAAATACTTTGCATAATATTAATGTCTTATGGAGCTTTTCTTTTGTATGTGATGTGGCAATAAAAATGATGTAAGTAGTTACAATATGGAACACCGCATGTTTTTTTGTATCATTCAGATGAAATTATATTCAATATAGCTCATCAATTTCCATACATTAATCCAATTACATACTTTAAGTGATTTACTATCAATGCACAAAAATCATGGCTGATGAATTTCCACAATTGTTGCAGATAGAATTGTTGGGCTTATCAGGTTGTTACATCACTACTGATGGGGCAGTAATGACTTTATACGGTCTATGGAAAAACTGTGGTTGTCCAGAACTTGGCATGGCAACCTACTTGGTCTGCAGGCATGCCGGATGTACCCTGTTTCTCCGGTTTAGTTCCCCCTGTCAGCTTAATGTTATTGGACCTGATTCGATGAAAGGTGGTTGACATCAATACTGATGAGGCGATGAAGAGTTTATATGGGTTCTGGAGAAATTGAGGTCGTCCGGAACTTGGCATGGCAACCTATTCGGTTTGCAGCAATGCCGGATGTACCCTGTTTTTCCGGGTTACTACCCTGTCTGAGCCTGAGATTTTTGTCGGCCTTAAGGGCAGAACGGTATGAAATTCCATTCTATTTTCTTCAAAGTCGCTAGCTAAAAAATGTTTTCCTTGGGCTTCACTTGGTGGCCTACCTGTTTCGCAATATGGGTCCCAGCGTTAATAAGATATATGTTCGGTTTCTCTAACCGAATCCGTATACACTTCTACTGGCCTGCACTGTTTTCATACCTGATGCACCTCGGTTTTCCTGATTAGTTCCCTGTCCCACCCTAATCTTATTGGACTTGATTGCATAAAAGGTAATTGGCATCGATACTAATAAGGCGATGATGAGTTTATATGGGTTCCGGAAAAACTGATGTTCCCCGGAACTTGGCATGGCAACCTATTCGGTTTGCAGCCACGCCGGATGTACCCTATTTTTCCGGGTTACTTCCCTGTCTGAGCCTTATATTTTGGGCCTTTAGCCGATGGCTGGAGTTGTTCGGAGTTGCCCACCAATAGCTTTGCTTCCTTCAGTTGTTGATCAGGTTGACACCATGAATATTAGTCAGGTAGTCTTGAATTTACACGGGTTGCGTAATACTTGAGATATTGATATAGGATATTGTGAGAAGGCGGTTTTCTATTTTACTCCGGACGTTTAGTGCCGGCACATGGGTTTCTCTTGACCTATGTAAACTGTTGGCCCATTGCTTGTTGCTTCCTTTGACCCACTTCTGTCTACGATATCACTCAGTTGTTATGGAATTGGTGAAGTTTTGTATGCTTTCTTCGTACAGAAAAAACCTTAGTACCCTGTATTAGGTGAGTTGTCCAAATCCTCATGGTTGTCATTCATTTTCGTTGTTTGATATCTGTTGCATGTTGTTTGTGCTTCACGTTTGTCTCAATTCTTACCATGATAGTGATATTGATTATAAGGGGCTATGATGAATTTAAAAATGGTTGACCAAAGTTGTGGTCGTTCACTTCTTGGCATGGGAAACTGTCCGCTTTACAACAACCATGGTGGACGTATCAAGGTTTTTTGATTGTTGACCTATCTGAGCATCCTCTGCTCCATTATATCTTACATCAATAATAGGCAATGATGATTTTTTGCACCTATATTCCTTTGGGACATGGTTTATCGAGCCCCGTATCTTGGCGAGGCATCCACATTCCGAAAGTGGTTGCAGCCATGGCGGATGTTTCGTAACGATCCCATACTTGCATATCTGAGCCTCATATTTTGCAGTCACTAATGTAATTTTGTATCTAAAAGTTTTGGGTCAAACAGCATACGAAAAGTAAGTGATATATCTTTGTTATAAGTTTGTGGTGCGGTAAGGTTTTGGCTGGGCCATGGGCGTAGAGGCCATATGTAAAAACATCTCCGAAGATAAATCAGTTACTTTTCATATGCCACAAATAGCGTTACGGCCACATCTTCTATTAGGTTCAACAACATCACAGGTACATTTTCTATTACATTGTACATTTTTCATAAAACAATTATTTTGCCTTTATATGATTATTTACAAAACACCTACCATCTATGTGTAGTTATTGTTTCAAGGCAAATGTGAATGGTAGATCGAAAACAAAGACATATACAGAAGTTATGATTAACAAGCAGAAGGTTTGTCCTCTTCATTGGGATCTTTCCACGTTGAATCTTATCCAGCTGACCATTCGTGTCATCGATCGGAATCTTTCCACCCGGTAGAATATTGCAGTTTTCATTTGCTAATATTGATACACGATGTTTATGATATTGCCATGTTCTCATCTTCCCCTCGAATTCCTTTCGTTGTTACAATGGTCTAGCAATACGTCTGGTGCAGACCTTTGCACAAAGATTCTTGAAATAGCAAAAGGAATTTGAGGAGGCGATTAGACGGGTCTCACTATCCTGAACATCGCGCATTAACATCACCGACTGACGATTAGGATATACTTCCAAGTGGAAAGATTCGACTCGATGACACGACAATATTTAGATATGGAACAAAAGGAACCTTCACAGAGAACAAGTTGTCCGGAGCAACGTTTAGCCGGATCAGGTGACTGAATCAAGATTGAAAGTCAACCCTTTTGATGTATATAACCATGAAAGCAAATCAGAAATCTTAAATAAGTTCAAATCTTGAGCATATGTAGTTTCGCTATAGGGAAATGTATGTATCGGAAAACTCCCGCCGCAGAGCGGCGGGTATTAAACACGTCAAATAAATATTTAATACATAAATATGTATTGAAAAACCCTACTTTTATATATATATATATATATATATATATATATATATATATATATATATTACCTTATTAGAGCTAAAACAGTTGACAAAAGTGTGTAGCCCGTATAGACATCCATTATAAAGCACATGTCTTTGGAGTATTAAGGGTGCGTTTGGTATGCTGTCATGAATGACAATGAGTATGAGTTTGCTAGTGGTGGTGGGTCCCTCACCTATGAAAGATCCATACCTAGCCTTTTTAATGTATATAGAGTATGGATTATATTTATCATTCATTACCATAGTGGTGGGCCCTCTCATGTTAAACAAACACTTTGAATCACTTTCATAGTCATAGTATGATTCCCATAGTAGGATACCAAACACACCCTAAATTGTTTACGCCTTAAATAATACTAGACGAATACCCGTGCATAGCAACGAGATTTTATAGCGGCAGATAGTTTTAGTGATAAAAAACAGTTTATGGGTTATAAACGAAAAATAATAAAAGTTTGTGGATTTAGGGATTAAACATAATGTTTTAAAACCCGGTTCGACCCGGGTGGTTCAACCGGTTGCCAGTCGAAAAACGGGTCAATTTAAACCGGGTCAATCCGACGGGTTGGGTCGAAAAACATGTCAAATTAAACCGGGTCAACCCGCCGGGTTTGAAGCGTCCCGGGTCAACCCGGTTTTCGATGTGTATTAATAATTTCTATTTGAAATATATGTGTATTAATAGTTAATATTGATCATAATTAATTATTCAACATTTCTTTTTTTAATTTTTTCACTATTTCACTTTCTTGACTTTTTACTTTTCACTTTAACAATTTTTTTTTATAGATAGTATAGATATGTGACCTTAACATCTTCAAAGTTCACGACACCTCTCAGTCCCACAAAGTTTCGTTACTTGCATATGGTCCTTAGAGCATCTTCAATGTTAACCTTAAATTTTGTATTAAAATAGTGTAAAACTAACATCTTTGTAGCATATACTTGTATCAAATAAAAGTTGCTCTAATATATATCACTAAATTTTTGCACTAAACATTTTTAATTGTTATAAAATACAAGTCGATACTACGAATAGAAAATGTAGTTGAGATAACATATATCAATATTGGGCTCATTATAAACGTATCGACGTAAGACTTATAAAAATATAGTTTATATAAATTAGATTTCATTTTTTTAGTTAAGTATCAAATGTTTAACAAATATGTGGAGTTTAAATAAGATGAATAGTATTATTGTGAAATATAGTGTGACACTATATTGAGTGTTTTTCTATTCATACCACTAAGTTAATGACAAATATAGTGCTAACATTGAAGAAGGTTTTTAGTACATTTTAGCATCAAATTAGTGCAAAAAGCATTTTTAATGCCAACATTAAAGATGCTCTTAAAAGACCAACACCCTTGCTCCTTTATAGTCTTTCTTTTTTTTTTTCTTCTTTTACCACACAATTGAAAAAAAAATAATAAAAAAAAAAATAATAATAATAATTAAAGTCGTTTGTTTGAACCAAGCCAGTAGATCAAATAAAAACATACCAGCTTTTATTCTCGTGAAAATTACTGTGCTACCCATTTATTAATGGGTGTGTCTGCACAGACCCACAAAATACTTCAATCTCAAAACTACCCATCCATGTCGGGTATTTATCTTCACTATATACACGACATGGACGTGTATGGCTAAGAATGATCCTTGCAATTAAATCCTTACCCATGTCGGGTAGAAAATCACATGGTATACACGACATGATATTTTTATTATTCTTCACACCTACCCAAGCGCATCTAGTGTATACAATTACACGACATCGGGAATATATACACGACATGGGAAAAAGTATGACAATCACATGGTAATGTCTTGTATAGTGAGAAAATATACACGGCATATGACAAAAGTATCACAATCACATGGTAATGTCGGGTATAGTGAGGAAATATACCATGGTTTGCAATCTCATTTAAAACCCTAGACAATGTCGTGTAATATGATACCCTATACACGACATGTTTTAGGGTTTTGTTTATTTTCTACGAGACATAAATGAAATGGTAAATGACAACAGAATTTGTATATATATAGACGTAGAAACACATATCTCACACATAAAATCTCTTCGATGGCTCACCAAAAAGATTTCTCACAACAATTTCCTGATGTTAGAGACTTTTCACAACAATTTCCGGAGAACTTGGTTAACACCCCACCGGTAGATATCGTTTCGGTATTTCCACCGACTGAGTACTCGGTTAACACCCCACCGGTAGATATCGTTCCGGTATTTCCACCGACTGAGTACGTGGTGAATACTCCACCACCCGTGAACGTGAACCCCCCACCGTATGTGCACGTGTTGAACACTCCACTGGGTGTGATACTCCAACATAATCCAGGATTTTTAACTGATGACCAACTACGCCATCTTGGACAGGATCAGCAAGTACGAACAGAATTTGAAGAAAATGAAGCACGTGAGGAAGCTGATCGGAGGGAGCATGAAGCAATGTATGAAGAATATCTCAGGAACAACTGGTTTGACATTGAGAATTTGGATTACAGTGATGGTTACAACACACCATGATTCGTTGTTATTTGTATTTTCATTTTCATTTCCGTATCATTTAGTATATGTGCTATGTAATCCGTATTTTCAATATAATGGTTAATGTATTTTCACTTCTGTAGTATACGAATCCTTTAAACATTACATTTTTTCATAGTTTTTTAAAATGATGGGAAAAAAGTACGTACTTAAATATATGTGAATGGCTATATATACGGTTTTTAATTTATCTTGTGTGTAGAATTAATTTTGAAAACATTCTCGAAGCATCTAGAAAATTGTAAAAAGAGTTCATATGAAAGTCATTGATTAGTCATCTCAATGTCATATTTCGTGTTAAATTTTAAGCGACAACGACATTGTCAGTGAGTTGTCATATCAATGTTCGTACTTAAAAATGTCATATTTCGTATAAAATTTTAAGCATACACGACATTGTCAGTGATTTGTCAAATCAATGTTAGTTCTTAAAAATGTCATATTTCATGTAAATTTTTAAGCATGTACGACATGGTCGTTGTAACGGAATTTGAAATTGTAGTGCAGTCGTCGGGTTCTTGTGAAATGTCCTAGCTCTTCTAAACATTTGTTAAGAACTCCGGTCCATTCTAGAACATACCCTCGTAAATAATCACAACGCTCCGTGCTAGGCAAAGAGTCGAGAACCAAAAAAGTGGATAACCTTAGATCAATAACTGCTGTGACCCAATGATTCCCTCCTGCATTCATCGGCATCACCACCTGCGTCGAAAATGTATTCAAATATATACAGTTAAATAAACTAGTAAAGCGTAATTTTGTACAAAAGTAATTATAGGTTGAAACACATTTACTTACCCAGCTTACTTGATCCCATGAAGGGTACGGCTGCATGCTAGCATCTAATGTTCCCATAATCGAAGGAGCTATCGAAAGCATGGGTACACTACCACCATTATCTGTGGGGTAAGTGGATGATGTCCATGATGACGATACTGTCCATGGCGTGCCATCTCGCCTACTTCTTATTAATAGCTCAACCCAACAATTCATTTGCTGAGTCAAGAGATTAAACTAAATCATTTTACGTTCTTCAAACTAAAATAATCTAAACTTTTAAAAAAAATATAACACTATACTTACGTCGTCAGACAGCCAACCAATTTTACCAGGTACTCCTTGATCAGTGTCGTTCTTGTATAATTCCGGAAGTAGCTGTTGAAAGAAGCTAAGCTCTGCTACCCAACCCTTTGGATGGCAGTCAAGGTATATCGGGGATGGGTTTAATAGAAATTCCTCCAAACTAACATAACGCTCACGCTTCACCTAAAAAAACAAACGATAAAATACAATATCAAACATTGTTAATTAGCAACTTCATGTTAATAAATTTAAAGGGTCCAGTATACCTTATTAGGGTCAACATAATAAACTGCAACAGGTCCGACACGACGACTACCAAAACAGGTAACACCACCATCATACTCTGTATACTCATCAACCGCTTTTTCTTCCAAATTAAACGATGGAATGTTCGAGGTACTCTTTTTTTGCGTCTTCTTAACGGCACGTTTCTTAGGCAAGATTGTGGTTGGCCCCTAAAATATTTTATGTAATTAATAGGTTACCGGGACGTCGACACCAACGTCATAGGCGTGAGATGGACCTGCCTGATAATCAACAGGCGTGGCAAAAGAGCCGAACCCAAATGGCGTACGGGAAGCAGTATGTCCGGTGGAGGGAAACCATGATGGACCAGTAGACTTTAACGGCGGTGTAGGTACATGAACACCGTCAAAGAACGAGTCGTTCGGTGGCTCGCCAAATGGACGGTCGGCATTTGGTATTCCCTAAATGTAAAATTATAATGTAAAGTTGGTTATTAAATATAAAAAAGATAAAAGCACGTAAATGTACTTACGTGTTTTGAATAACAATAAATAAATTAACGTAAGCTACTTACCCCAAAATCGCCACCAAAAAATCATGGATCAAGTTGTTTGAACTTCAAGTCATGTTCTTGTAACTTCGCCTCAAGCTTCATCTGCTGTATAAATTCCGGTGCGTTAAAATCGTAAATAGGCTTTTTCACTGGAATTGGGGTCGGATTCCCAGCAAAATACGCTCTACTTTGAGCCCACCACTCGGTATTTTGCTCATAGTCATCCGGCATAAGCCTCATCAAAGGTGGGTTTACCTTTAAAAAAACATGGACAATATATACAACATTAATAAAAACAAAAAAAAATTATAATCATATTGTAACAAATTAAGGTCATATTTCAAACTCACATTCAATTGGTCATCCAAAAACCGGTCTATACGATCTCTAAATACCACGTTTCTATAGCTCCACGAAATTGATCGGGGATCCAACTGTTTATGACAAAAAAACGTTGGGGTGGCACCACGAGGGAAACTCTCCAATATCCACGTCTGTAAAAGGCAAATTTGTTTTAAATTTGTTAACGATATACATATACATGAACTTTATAAATTTATATATGACATACCTTGAAGGCCCATATAAACCCATTCAAATTGTACTTAGGAAGTTTAGTAGGATCCCTCCCCTCAGCAAAGTGCTTTGCCCTGCGCTGAATTGCTGCATCCTTAAGATAATTGTACAAGGTTGGCCATACGTACGACCCCCATGGGAACACATTCCATGCATCTATATTCTCCACTAACCTAAATAAAAAATCGTCGACTACATTCCTAAGCTCGGTCCCTTTTAACACCAACACTAACACGGCTATCAAACAAAGACCAACAGCATCTTCGTCGCTCAAACGCTTAAACAACTCAATGTCTAGCGCACGGAACACATCACCAACTTTTAGTTTTGAAGAATCAGTTGACGAAGGGAACACTCGTCTCCTAAAGTGATTAGGTCCATCTTCATAATCCTTTCTAAAATCTGTTCCAAATCTTAGACTAGTAACTAGACAGAATTCCTCCTTACCAAACTGAACCTCAACCTCACCCACCCGATTAATATCACGTACACGATATCTCAGAGGAACAATATTTGTATCTCCCTCTACACATGGCACTTGGTGGCATATGAACTAATGTACTAACACGCCACACTCTTGCATTTTTGGCAAATCTAACAACCAACCAAAACATGTTTTTCTAAATAATGTTTCCCTAGGGGTGTTCCCAATCATACTTTTAATATCACTAATTACGGATAACCTACTCCTACATGTAACTTGGGCAGGATAATCCTAAAATAAATAAACATATATTAATACACATATACGTAACAAATAAAAAAAATACAAGTGTAAAGGAAAAAAATTGCGAAATACCCGGTAATCATCCATATTCACAGCCGTATCCACCACCACCCCCACAGCACCACCACTGCACCACCAACACTTTTTTTATAACCGCCACAAAATCACCAAACTCACAAACTATTTCAACGTCACCACCACAAAACCACCAAACTTACGCACCACAATGTCACCACCACAATGTTACCACCACCATACGATGATGAAGAAGATGTTTGGATAGTTTATGAGCTATGTCGTGTATATTGTTCGTCATATACGTGATGAAGAAGATGTATATTGTTTCAAGATATAGTGAACTTGCAAACACGACATTGATATATGAGGAATATGTTTGATAATGAAGAATGTTTGAGAATGAAGAAGATAACTATATCAAGACCAAGGATACACGACATTGTATCAACCGGGTATATATATTCAAGCTTTTAATGAAGAAGATAACAAATTCATCTACCACCCATTGAATCATCAAATCAAGCTTTAATATTTGCTCTTTCCCAATGCTAGAGACAACCTGGAAAGTAACACTACAAACCCTAAATGCTAACTTTTTCCCCATGTCGTGTATTTATCTCCTCTACACCCGACATGCCCTTAACTTTTTCCCCATGTCGTGTATTTATGTCCTCTATACCCGACATGCCCTTAACTTTTTCCCATGTCGTGTATATGTTCCCCATGTCGTGTAATTGTATACACTAGATGGGCTTGGGTAGGTGCGAAAAATAATAAAAATATCATGTCGTGTATACCATGTGATTTTCTACCCGACATGGTTAAGGATTTAATTACAAGATCATTCTTAGCCATACACGTCCATGTCGTGTATATAGTGAAGATAAATACCCGACATGGATGGGTAGTTTTGAGATTGAAGTATTTTGTGGGTCTGTGCAGACACACCCATTAATAAATGGGAAGCACAGTAATTTTCACTTTATTCTCTCCTTAGGAAAAACTCACAACAAGTGGACATATGGTCCACTATAAAGTAGATATTGTTATCAAAGTTCTGTCGGTGGTTGGTTGAAATTAATTCTCCTAGTTCTTGCATTAATATTATTTCTCATTTAAAGAACGCTTAGGCTAGTCCCAGTCGTGACCTGGGACAACCTGGGTCTTCCAGCGTCACGTCAGCTTTCTCTCTCCAGCAACCTGAGACAACCTAGATGCCCCAGTCGACGACCCAAGGATTTATTTATTTATTTTATTTTTTTTATTTTTTTTTTAATTCAAACATTTTTAACATTAAATTTAAATTTCATTCAAATTAAAAAAAAAAAAAAAAAAAAAAAAAAAAAAAAAAAAAAAAAAACATTACATTACGAAATTAAAAAAAAAAAAAACATTACACTACGAATTTAAAAAAAAAAAAAAACATTACAATACGAAATTAAAATAAACACTACAATACTTAAACTAATAATCTAAATTGTAACGTGCTTTGATTGCTGCCTTAACTTTCTCCAACTCTTCTAGTTGGCGGCCGGTCAATTTTGGGTCGATTGGGGTGTTGTAGAAGATGATGTCGGACTCCTGTTTTGATATCCTCAGGAGCTCAAGTTTTTCTTTTTTTATCTCGAGCTCTTTTTCCCTCAACCGTAACCAAGTATCTTCTAAACCCTGCTTATTCTAACCTTTATCCTCTTTTGACGGCTTCTTGGTCTTTAAGAAATTTTTGGCCAACGATTGCATAAATGAGTCTGATGGAACATCATCATCACGAGAGGAGGAGGATGCTTTCTTCCTTCCTTTGTCACGACCAGCCGGTCGTGATTCTCTAGTCTCTTCCTCAGCAGAATCATCAACGTCATAGACATCGAAAGGATCACGAGCTTGGGTTGAACCAGAGGTAGTAGTAGAACCCTTTGTTTTCTTCCGACTATTTGTTGATAAAGCCGGCAACTCAACGTCCTTCCAAGCAGCATGACCCTTTAAAACCTCGTAGCACTGCTCCAAAGTGAAATCATGACCGTACGTCATACGGTATTCTCTAAGAGCTTTTGAAGTGTCATCGATATCATTCTCACCGCTTCCATGGGTATTCTTGATATTCTCCATGATAGCACAATAATTTCCAACCCTATTACGAATCCTGCTCTTCCATTTGGTAGTGATGGAGTCATAGCTTCGGTCTTTGCCAGTTTCTTTCTTAAAGTAGTCGATCACTAACTCCCAAAATTTGAAGCGGTTCTGGGCGTTTCCTCTCGCCGCGTTTTCTGACACATAAACCCAAGCTTTACAAAGCACCACCTCTTCCTCCTTTGTCCATGGCTCTGCAGACTTCTTGTCTTTCCCCTTGCTTGTTTTCAGCTTCTTGCCTTTGTCCTTAGCCTTTGAAGCACGTCTAGATGGCTGCTTTGGTTTGATGGGGGACATCTCTTCAGCGGAAGCGGTTTTCTCATCATCAGAATCATCAACGGGAATGGAACCATGGAACGAACCGTGGTGCGAATCATGACCCGAACCTTGTCCCATCGAAGCATCTTGACTTGGGTAGTTTTGTGTCGGATACTCCGGCATAAAATCTTTCAAATTCATGTCTAAATTAGTGCTTTGAATCGGGGAATAAGGTTGATACGGTTGAGAAGGATAAATGAAGTCCATGTTTGGATGGTACGACGACCAACTAGGTTCTTGCCGGTAATCGTGGTAAGGACGTTGCGGTGGGACAAAAGGAAGGTTAACATAAAACGGGTTTTGGTTTTGATTTGGTTGGGCTAGTTGTGATTGATAATCAAAACCTTGTGGACGAAAGCGAATAGGCCGGTTTTGTTGTGGTGATAAGCCGGTTAACTCGAAGTTGTTTTCCGGCGAGAAATTCAGATCCGGGGCATTTTGGGGTAGTCGTGATCGTCGGGTTTTTGATTGTGGGGTATTTTTCTTTGACATTTTGGAGTTGGATAAGAATTAGATTGAAATGAATGTAGATGAAAATGGTGAGTTGTGAATTGTGTTTGAGGTGAAGTGGGTATTTATAGAGTGGTAAAATGGGTTTGAAATTTTTTTTTTAGGTGTATGACCAAACGGTCATATTTTTAAATTTGTATTAAATGTTCATGTATACGTTGGTAAAATGGGAGAAAAGATAGCGTGAACATCGAGTGGATTTGGAACCGATATTCGAAATCTTGGGACCACGACCGATGTGGCAACCGGCCACCACAACCATCCCAACCGATGTCCAAATCGGTCGAGGTTGAAAAACATGCGTGCCCAACCGATGTTCAAGGCTCGATTGCGTCCAGCCTTATAAATTAAAGAGTAAATTGCATTTTTGGTCCTTAAGGTATGGCCAAATTGCAGATTTAGTCCTTAACATTTCGAAAGTGCAGTGATAGTCCCTATTTTGAAGGTTTTGTTGCATGTTTGGTCCCTAATATGCAACTTAAGGACCAAACATGCAACGGAAACTTCAAACTTTTAAGGACCAAATTTGCCATTTAGGGACCAAACATGCAACAAAACATTCAAAATGGGAACTACCGCTGCACTTTCAAAATGTTAGGGACAAAACCTACAATTTGGCCATAACTTAGAGACCAAAAATGCAATTTACTCTAAATTAAATGAATAAAAAAAACAAAGATGTCAAAATGTTAAACGTATAACTTATATGATGTGTTATCTATACCACTTTATAAAAGGTTTGAGACTTTCTATATAAAGTAGTCTTAAAATTTTTAAGACAAAAAACATTTCTTTATTAAGAAATAACAAGCCATTTAGTAAATGTTGTTGACAATATTGGTCAATATTTTTTAATTGTGATGGTCAATACGTTTTGTAATAAAAGCCCTTTAATAAAAAGGTCTACATAGTGTTCAATACATACACATATGTTACAACTGAATATTTAACGGTCTTTATGTGCAGCCTATTTTGTAATAGCCCATTTTATTTAAATACCCACAAAAAACACAAAAAATTACACCACCACCATAGTGAAACAACCCCACCGGACCTCTCCATCCGCACAGTGTTGCACTACCACCACCGGGCATCTCCTCAACCACAGTTACACCGCAACCACCGGACTGCTCGCTACAACAATAATCACCGGGTACCCGCCGTCACATTGCGCGGGTACCCTTCTAGTAAAACTTAATGAATGATTTTAGTAAAATTAATAAGAGTATTACTCTTTCCATCCCAAAAAAATTGTCTATTCTACTATTTATGTTTGTCTCAAAAAAAATGTCCATATTATATTTTTGGATAGTAATTATGACGAGTTTTTTAGTAGACCCTTGTGTTTTTAAAATAAATTTAACAAAGTAAGTACTTCTGAAAGTATCTAATTTATAATATTATTTATTTTCCTTTTTTAGTAAACTGTAAATTTAAGTTTGAAAAACATTGAAAATAACAGTTAAGAAAACCCTAATTGCCGTCTTCAGCCCGTGATGTCCGATCATCGAGTCTATCAGGGCCGGTTCTGATGTTTTTGATGCCCGGGGCGAGCCGACTAAAATATGCCCTCTTATAAAACAAACAAAAAAAAAAAAAAAAAAAAAAAAAAAAAAAAAAACAACGATCTTTTAGGGGTTTGGAACCTAGTCAATTAAGCTAGGCGGCTCATCCCCACGCCGAACTTATTTATTAAGTAAAATGTTACGATACAATGAAATAAACTTTGAATTACACGGTCCACCTATATTACCTAAAACGATGTCTTCGTGCGTTTCTTGAAGCAAATTCATCGATTATCTTGTCATAATCGACATTTGCTAAAAATCTACTTTCTATACTCAGTATTGCCAACCCATTGAGCCTCTCTTGACTCATCGTACTCCTTAAATAAGACTTCAATATCTTTAATTTTGAAAAACTTCTTTCCGCGGATGCAACCGTGACCGGTATTGTTAATAAAATCTTATATGCAAGTAAAACATTTGGAAACATATCCATCTTCTTTGTAAACTCCATGATTTCAATTGATGACCAAGGTCTTTCTCCGTCATATGCTCCATTAGGTAACATCTCCTGCAAAATTTGTAACTCCATAAACAAGTCTTTACTATCAATATCACAATCTTCATCATATGTTAACGCAGATTCAAGATTCAAACAACATTCTTTCAAGTTGGCATCATCCAAATAAGCTAACTTTGATGCATCAAACATGAAACCAAAAATTGATTCAAAATATTTCATTTGTTCAAATCTACTATTTAATTGTACTAGAGCCATATCAACTATAACAAGAAAGTAATCAGTTCTGAATTGTTCCTTAGCGGATTGTTGTTCTCTTTCAGTATCCGGAATCTCATCAAATTGTTTTTTCCTACAAGGAGCCCATTTTATACTAAACTCAGGCTCAATATCAATGGTTTGTGCAATTAGTTTAGCTTCACTAATAGCATTGTCTAATCCAGTTTCCCTATAAATTTCAAAATAGCTAACCAATCCCTTTAAATTTTTTAATGCGACATCAAGAAGCATATCACTAGACTGCAACTTCTTACTAACTAAATTAATTTTATATAAAATATCATACCAAATAACCAAACTTAGAACAAATTCAAAACTTGACAATTCACCATTAACCAATGATTCGGCATTTCTACACACTAGTCCATCATCACTTACTTTAGACAATTTTAATAAAGCTTTTTTTACTTGGGAAACTTGTGTTTTTATAGCTTTAACACTATCTATATGACTTTCCCATCTAGTGACACACAATGATTTTAATGTCAATTCATCAATATGTTCAAGTAAAACACTCCACCGTTTGGTAGAACTAGAGAAAACAGTATATATAGTTTGGCATGTTCCAAAAAAGGTTTTTGCTTTATGACAAGAATTTGCCATATCACATAATACTAGGTTAAGACAATGACACCAACATGGCATATAGAAAGCTCTTGGGTTTATATCAAGTAATCTTTTTTGAACACCTTGATGTTTTCCCTTCATATTGGATCCATTATCGTACCCTTGTCCTCTAACATATTTAATATCTAGATCAAGAGATTTTAAAACATCTTGTAACACATTGAAAAGACCTAATCCCGTTGTATCCTCTACGACCAAAAACTCTAAAAAAAACTCTTCTACTTTGATAGGAGAACATGACACATCAACACATCTAATAATTAAAGTCATTTGTTCTTGGCGACTTACATCAGGAGTGCAATCGAGAATTACTGAATAGTACTTTGCCTCTTTGATTTTTCTAATTATTGCATTCTTTACATTAGATGCTAACATTTCAATTAATTCATTTTGGATTGAATGACTTAGATAATGATAGTGAGTTTCTTTGTCTAAAATTCTACGAAAATGTTCTTTCATGATAGGATCGAACTCAGCAATCATTTGAATTATGCCCAAAAAGTTTCCATTAGACTTTGCATAAAGTTTTTCATTTGTTCCACGAAAAGGTATGTCATATTCAGCCAAACATTTAACAACAGCAATTATTCTAATTAAAATTTCTTTCCAATGTTCAGTATCTTTTTTTATAAGTTCTTGTAAATCTTTATCAATTGTTTGATTTGTATTTAACCTTATCCGCAACTCAGACCAAGTTCTAAAGTTAACCATATGCTCGGAACTATTTTCATGCTTCTTCAAAGCTATACTAAGATGTTTCCAATCATTTGTTCCTACATTTGATAATTGACTTTTAGATATCGCAGATTTAAATAACTTACAACAAAAACAAAAAACCTTATCGAGCTCTTTGGAGTAAACCAACCATTTTCTATCAATAGAATCGCCGTTTCGTAGCTTACGTTCATAAAATTCATTAGAAAAGTGTCTACCTATTTTATCTTTTGGATAATTCAAATTGGTTTCTCTAAAAGGCCATTTGCTTACAAGTTCGTCTTTCATGTTTGAACGTAAACCATCCCAAACTCTCACATCAAAAATATTATAATTAACTTTAGGGAGACTTTCATTAACTTTTTCAACATGATCTTCATTAACATCAACATCGTCACTTTCATTAACATCAACATCGTTAATTTCATTAACATCAACATCGTCACTTTTCGTATTTTCATTATTTATAGGATTTTCAATATTTTCTTCAACATCGTCACTTTTCGTATTTTCATTATTTATAGGATTTTCAATATTTTCTTCAACATTATTACTATTCTTTTTTTGTCTAACAACAAATTGTTCTAAAGATCCAAATTGAGCTTTATTAGATTCTTCTATTTGTTGCTTTCGTTTTCTATTTTGGGCACCCGACGGTTGTGAACGACGTAACATGATAGATTCTAGCGTAAATTATCTAAATATCTAATATAATAGCAAGATAATGAAAAAAAGAAAGAAAGAAAAAACGCATAAAATGAATTATGGAATAATATCACCTGATTAGTTCACATAGAGTGATGGAGATGAAGAAATTCAATAGTAGAGAGTACTAGAGTAGAGAATAGTATATGATTCAATATATCAATTGCCCTTAATGCCTTGATCTTGATTACCCACTGCAACATGCGTTTACTTTGTTTTTGTTATTATTTTCAAATAGATTGTATGACTTTGTCAATTTGGTACATCACGTTTCTTTCTTAAAATATTTAAAATGATTGGACTTTGTCAATTTGATAACTTCCGAGTCCCACAAATCACGTTCCATAATTTTGTGATATCTTTTCTGTTTTTCAGTTACATAAAAAATAAACTATGGGCTTGATTGCTTGAAAGGGTATAAATTGAACCTAGTATAATGTAATAAAAGCTAATAAAATGATGCCCCTACCCTTTATGCTGCCTTGGGCTGTTGCCCACTTGGCCCAATGTTAAATCCGGCACTGGAGTCTATCACCGTCTTTCTAGGCATTTGCTCATGTACAATCTGATCCATAATGTTATTCACAACTCCTCACTCTCTAGACCAATCTATAACTCGTATACAAGAAGTCATCATAGGTTTCGTCAATTCTATTGAAGTTAGGTGCATGTGTATATCTGTTTCTCTTTGGCTTCTGGAAAAAAACAACATGTTGGCTACTTAATTAGCTCATTATAAGAAATAACATGACCAATGGCAAGAAGTATAATTTTTAACATGAAGTTAGAATCTCTTATATGACAATTGACAAAGGATGAATGACCCATTAATACATTTCTAATGGGCGCGAAGTGGTTCACAAGGAATGAAACGAGTCGTAATATGGCTGCAAAGTTCGGGATAATGTTAATGAATTACAGTGTTGATTTTATTGATAATATTTTCTTTTTCTTTAGGCACAAATAAAATTGACTTTATCAAAGAGTGAACTAGAGAATAAAAATCTTTGTCGCAAAAAATAAGGAGCAACTTGTATTTGGATGAAAGGATGGTGATGGAAGTCGTGACCGCACACCACAGACTGCGGCTGATGGTTTTATCAAACGTTCTTTTACTATTTACAGCTTTAAATTACAATTTACTACTCATTTTGATAATATTTTGTAAAGTACTCATTTTGTTAAATTTATTACAAAAATACAAAGGTCAACTAAAAAACTCTAATTAGGACATATTTTCCTACTTTACTCTTATAATATAAAAAGTCATATTATTCCTACACTAATTCCACTATTTAGACCCAAGTCAAAATTTGAATATCACCTCAAAAGTAGTTTATAGAGATAAGCTAAAACTCAAAAGTAGTTGCTGCTAAATGCATCAAAATATTTTTAAATATCAATAATTGTGCCACCTTTTTTTGCATGTTATTTGCAACGGAAAATTAATTTTGTGAGACTCTAAAATACGAGGAGAGTTATTTTACATATCAAACTTTTCTTACATAACAAGGGACTCATCTCCACCATCCATCTAAAAAGAAATCAATGGCTGAGATTAAAAGCATTTTATTATTTCACTTATTTTTTATAATTTAAATATCTCTTAAACTGTTAATCGTTAAGTAAAAATAATTACACCATCGTGACGAGCATTTAAATATCCTTCTATAGACGGGCACTTTGATACCACATGTGATAAATCATATATGATTTTTTCATCGCGACGAGCATTTAATTATCCTTCTATAGACAAGCATTTAAGTAAAAATAATATCACATGTGGTATTCAAATTAGTGTTAAATCATATATGATTTTTTCAAGCAAATTTCAGGAACGTAAAAAAACGAAAAAAACTTAAAAAAAAGTGAAAAATACGAAAAAAAAAATTTTTTCGAAAGTATATCAAAGTGCCTATATATAGAAAGATAATTAAATGCTCGTCGTAATAGTATATTTTTTTCGCTTGACGATTAACGGTTTGAAAGATATTTATATTTGAAAAAAAAAAAAGATGAAAGTGGTTATTTTAATTGTTGTGATTAATCTCATCTATTAGATCTAATAAAAATGAAGGGTGAAAATTGATCCCCTAATAAAAATTTGTCCTCAAAATGATCTTAAATCCTAAAATATAGGCTTAGGCTCTTAACTGCTTGAAACTCATAATAAAAATATCTTTATTCTTTTTAATTATATTTACAATTTTTTCTATACGACTTTTATTGTTTCATAGCTTTTGAACTTTTGAAATTCTTGTTCTCATGTAACCGGAGATAACGTGATATTAGTTTTGTGTTACTACTGAATAATAAAATATAAATTCTAGTCTTACTTTCATATAAAAAGCGTAGTCTTAAAATTTTCAAGGAGTATATTTCTTATGCACATCTTTACTACGTTAATAGTCTTTGTTAGTTATCTCACTTCACGAAAACTGGATGGTTAGGCTGGGGGTTGTTATTCTCTTCGTGAGATGATTGGAACTCGGGTCGAGAGACTTGGTGCCTTGGTGGCACGCAAGATACTCCACTGCACCAAACTGCCGTTCAAAAAAAAATCACTTAAGTATGTATATGAATCTCTAAAACTTGCATAATGATCAAAAAAAGTTTTATCATACACATTGCATGAAACTTTTGCATCATTTTATGAGGTACGGATCTTTTAAAAGATATGTCCCTCAGTTTGGATCATTCGATCTCGAATCTAGTTCCACCTTTGCTTATTTAAGCAAGACTTTTGCATAACATTTTATTTCCTTATATCTCGATCTCAAGTCTACAAGATGTCAAACCATATGAAAATTGTGGGTTTAGATCCATCGCTCTCGGTCTTGGTCTCCCTGAAGATCATTGGCCTAGAATTCGCTCGGATTTGGTGCACGAGTTAGAGTCTCGCCAACAACAATACAGGTTTATATTTGGAACTATAGGTTATAACAAAATCTATAGTACCATGAGATTTGCTCGACAATGATAGAAATGCCAGACACATGATTGGTAATTGCTTCAACGTCTAATAAAGTAGTCGTGAAATTTATCCGACGATTGAGGTTGTGCTACGCGTTTTTCACTTTGGTCTACTCCACCGCAATCAGACTCACATGAGATCATAGTGATTGCCCACGTGAATGGTGACCATTATATTAGAGTTTCATTACGAGAAGGTTTTCCTTTACCGTTAACTCATCCACTGTGGAAGACATATAGAAGCAAAATTGCATAGGATTGGGAAGACAAATATGTTAGTCGTCAGAATAATTTTCGCGAGTATTATTATCGTGCTCCTGAAAGTTATTATCTAACTTAATGTAACTTTGTAACACTCGAGTGATTGGAAAAGTGAATGAAAATTACTTAATAAAAGTTATAATAACTAATTTTTAATTTTATGTTTATATATACATATATATATATATATATATATATATATATATATATATATATATATATAGGGGAGAGTTAATGTGTGATTAAACTTAAAGTTGTAAAAATAAGATCTAGTCTAAAAAATCACTAAAATATTTATAAATAACAATTTTAGCAATAATACACAAAAAAATAATATTTAATATAAATTAACAATTTAGCAACTAATAACCAAATGACACATGAGTTTGGATTAGTGATACACATGATACACATTACACTAATAAATATTTCCAAACCTGATACACATACAAAAACCTGATACACATTACACTTCTAATCAAAGTGTATCACCTAGTTTCGTAAATTTTAAAAATAAATCTATCAAAACTTTAACAATTTTAGTTCTAGTAAATAAAAAGTTTATTTTTGTTGTAAGGAGAGTGTCACTTGTCAAATTTTAGTTGGATATCATTTTAACAACTTTAAGTTTGATCTTATTTGATCCAGATTATATATATATATATATATATATATATATATATATATATATATATATATATATATATATATATATATATATATATATATATATATATATATATATATTATATAAGAGGAGGCATGCCACATAAAATGCCACTTGGCATCCCATAATGTCATGTCATATTTCCATGTCATCATTGTATTTATGTGGCATTTTTTGTTAATTATTATTGAATACATGTGGCATTTTTTTTTTAATTTGATTAAATTGGCTAATTTTCGGATTATTAAATGTATTGTAAAAAAATGTAACTTACAAGGTTCGAATATGAGATCTCTACCAACAATAACAAACATCTCAACCACTGGAACAATGGAACTTTTGATATTCTCTTTTCAAATCAAAATTAATAAAGAGAAATTTTTGTCAATTATTGTCAATTTTATACAAATCTTTTCCTTAAATATAGCCCACTAAATAAAACGTGCCCTTCTTTCTCCTACAAACCCTAATGTTTTTATTCTCACGTATAGAAGCATGCCTCTTTTCCCTCAACAGTGATTTTGATCAAGCAGGTATGTTTATAACATGTAAGATATTTAATGTGATAAGCAGTTAATAAATTATGATTAGCATGGATCACTAGCATATTTAATAGGCTGAATATAAGATTTTAACAAGATTTTTTTTGTAGACAATGATTTCAGGTTGACAATGCATGGTTCGATTGACTTCAGGTTAATGGTTCTCGAATTATGATAAGCATGGATCACTTTCATATTTAATAGGTTAACAATGGTTCGAATAATTTCAGCCTTTCAGGTTAACAATGGTTCTCCAAATTCAACAACGACTGGTGACCAGGTTTGTTTTGGTATAAACTTGATGATGGTTATGTTTAATTTGCTACCATGCAATGCATGCTATGTTCATATCAGTTTACCCGTTTATCAAATATGGCTAAATTAACTGAAGTTAATAGTATAATTGTATGGATGTGGATTAACAATAGCTAAGTTAAAGTTTGTAACCATAACCTAGAATTCAGACTCAAAGTCAGTTTACCTTCAAGACTAAGCCCCAACAAGGAGGATTGACATTATTATTCTGTTTATACTCAGTTTGGAATGAACTAATTAGATCATTTCCCGCCATGTCAATATCTAGATAGTATTAGTTTTGATTAGTTTTATGAAGTTTTTAGAGAGATCAGGTGGCAAATATTGAAATCGTTAGTTTACATCAAAGTGACATTATCATTAGTTAATATACCTTTTCAAATTCGAAACTTACAGTTGGTATGGCCAGTGCAAGAAATGGTTCTATGAAAAGAAAAGATAAAGATTTACCTCTGCAGTTGTTTTTCCTTGGATCCATATCTTGAAATTTCTTGCCAGGTGAGGTTAAATTTTTCTGGATTCTGTTCTGCAATTTTGGAGAGGAGTGATTAACTGATTTCAGCAGCACTGCAGCACCCATACGGTATTCTTTTCTGATTTTCATTCGATCTTTTTTTGTCTGTTCTTTTTGAAGCATTTGGCATAGTAATTTTATATATAACAGGATCAATGGGCTTGAACCGTGTTGATTTTGTTTGACATTATTGATTTTGGAGAGGAGTAATTTTATTGATCTATTTAGCGTGGGTGGAATTTGACTTCTGAATAAAAGGTTTGTGACTTTCTGTTTCAAACTTTCAGAATATGCTGAAATGCATCATCTATGACCGCCATGAGGTGTTCGATCTGATGTGAAACAAGTATGTATTGAACGTGCATTTTTTAAACCAAACTAAGTGAATATGTTATGTTTATTGCAGGTAATCTGTTCGGTTTGTGACACTGAGCAGCCAGTACGTTTCAAAACCTTGATCTATGATAATGAACGATCACTTGCTAAAAGTACTAAATACTCTTTCTTGATGTTTACCAATGAGTAATCTCATGTTTCATTTTTTGTATTTTTGTTGTTTATCTTATTTAATGTTATTTGGTTGCTTGCTCTGTGTAATCTAGATTCACGCTATTGAGAGAACACCATCAATGTGTGAACTGAACGAGACCTTTCTTGGATAGGTATATGTTTCTCCTTCATAATCTTGGTTGCTTCAAGTTTCTGAACCGATGATTTCTTTTATCATAAATTGCTGATGTGTCATTTTTAACATGTTGGTACCTTTCTAAGAACACCGGAAACAAAATGATCAATCATCTGTCTTTGATCATTTGTATGCATGTTTGGTGTTTTTTTATCGACATTTGTGGACAATTGTGTTTTTATTGTCCTAATGGTGCTGTAATAAACCGACCTTATCTTTGTAGGGGTCGTCGGTCTAAGGGCAAGTCAAAATCTATATCTTCAATCAAATAATATAATTCATCTATCCAATCTACAACTGAACTTCTATCAAAGTTATAGGATCCTCCTCATGCTAAAGTGATATCCGCTATTGATGAGTATGGTGAAGCAGAAATAAAAGTGTTGGTAATAACTGGAGACAAGTCAACGGCTGCAGCCATTGGTTATAAATAGGATTGTTTTATGAAGATGAGGATCTGAGAGGTAAAAGTTTTACGGGTAAAGAATTCATAGGACTCTCAGCCTTGCAACAATGGGATATTTTGTCAAAGCCAGGGGAAAAGTGTTCTCTCGTGTTGAACCAAGTCACAGACAAGAGATAGTCAGGATGCTTAAGGAGACGCGTGAAGTTGTAGCAATGACAGGAGACAGTGTTAATGATGCTCCTACTTTGAAACATGCTAATATCATAATTGCTATAGGAATTACTTGAACAGAGGTTGCAAAAGAGGATCAGATATGGTTCTAGCCGATGATAACTTCAGTACCATCGTTTCTGCTGTTGGCGAGAGTTTATCAATCTATAACAACATGAAAGCTTTTATCAGGTAGTAATTACGTTATTCGAAAGTTATCTTATAGTTCAAGTATATTGTATTTTCATTTGACATGATTTTGTAAACCTTTAGGTACATGATATCATCAAATGATGGGGAAGTTATCTCCATTTTCTTAACTGCTGCACTGGAGATTTCGGGAATGCTTGATACGTGTGCAACTTTTGCAGGTTAATTTAGTTACTGCCGGTCCACCCGCGACTGCTCTTGGTTTTAACGAGGATGAAGAGTAGGGGTTGCCTACTCATGACATCAATGTACATCCCCCACATCCTTAGGTTTTTATTTTTTAGTTTAGTTTTATTTTTTATATTTTTATATTTTTTTATATTTTTTTAATAACTTTTTACTGATGTGGAGCTCAGTAGTAATATATAAATTCTGAAATGAAACCTGTACAGTTGGGATGTAAAGAAAAGAGTTACATCAGATATGAATATTAATCATGACAAGCAATTGTTTTGATTTTGAGCATATTAGGTTTGGCCATTGATATAAATAGATTAATCCAATGGGTTTTAATTGATTTGAATTTAAATGTAGGTTGATAATGAGAGAAATAACAAAACTGGTGATGGTAAGTTTAAGGCATTGGATTAACAGAGGCCATTATACATATATAACCATGAGCTATTCTTATGAGGAACACAGATAAAGTTTACGTTTGATACCCCATGAGGAAAATGGTTACAATTTAAGTTTGATTACAGGTCATAAGACCTTTCCAAATGCTCCAAAAAAAGGTGGATATGTGGTTATGGCTATTCATTTTTGTTATCTTAAGGATTGGAGAGGTTTATATATGACATATTGACCTGTCCTCTGCAATTCAAATCATCAGTGGTGAGGAAACCATCAATGGTGATGAGATTAGTATTGTATTTGATAAGGTTTTAAAAGGTACCATTTTGAGGGGTCATTTTAGCCCTTATTTGATCACTTTTGTATCCGTTATTGCTTAATATCGTTCCTTTTCACTTTTTAGGTCTCTTGAAGGCAAAATGCTGGAATGGCACTTATTTGGACGAAAAGGCGCGAATATACGAAGAAAATGGCCAAAGTCAGAATCGAGGCACTCAAAGCTGCTGAAAACAGAAGGCGACGGCGTCACTGCTTAACTGCGACGCCATCGGAGGAATTTGTGACGGCTCAGAAGAGAAATTGCTAGTTTTGAAGGACGGCGTCGGGCTTTAAAAGAGTAGGCCGTCGCAACTCAGACGGCCTAGATGCGACCCAGACGGCGTCAGAAGCTGAAGAGGACGGCATCACATGCATAAGGTGACTCCGTCGCAAGGTTAACGTGGCCAAGACGAAACCCTAATGACGGCGACACGACGGCGTCACAAAACATAAGGTGACGCCGTCGCATATGTAATATTATATATAGAATCCGAATTTTTCAGTTTTAGAGAGTAGTCTTTTGGAGTAAAAAACCTAGAACCGAACCAAAGGTGTCTTGTACAGTATTTTAGGGTTCCAAACCCTATCTTACATCAAGATAAGTATTTACTTCATCAATTCAATTATGTCTTTGATTATTTGTGTGTATGCTTGCATGTTCTCCATGTCCGGCTAATTTATTTGTGTGTTTGCTTAGGGAATATGAAACTTAATTATTAAATATTGATTGGTTGTTTCTTATCTTAGTTGATTAATGATCTAGTAATGCGATAGGTCATTCGTTGTGTACTTAATGCTTGATTCATCTTTGTGAACCTTAGAATATAATTACCTGAGTAGTTGTAGGCTAAACCATCCAAAGAGTGCCTTAGAGTAAGAGTTTATTATCCCTAGTGGGTTTTGTAGACGAGACCCTTTGGTAAGTTCAAAGAGTTAGGGAGAAACGCATTGTAAGATATTGGATTTCATAAACACATAACACATCAATAATATGGGGCGTACAAGATGAGTTTAGAGAGAGAAAGTGGGATCCTTTCTAGAGAGAGAAAGTGAAAGAAAACATAGAAGGTTAGATTGAGAATGATGAAAGGTCCAACCCTCTACCTTGGGAGGTAGAGGGTATTTATAGTTACATAATAAACGTCCTCCTTCGGACTGTGGATCAGGCATACAGTGGGTAAAGACCCGTCCTTCCTCCACGGTGTTGCACTAAACTAAATAACTAACTAAATAACTAGTAAATAACGTAATGTCTACGAGCTAACTTATGCTAGATTATATTTGGGGTGACTGATACTTCACTATGGAATTTTCTAATTCCTAACAATCTCCCCCTAAGGGAGGTCACCCCATGTTTTACATTTCGAATCCTAGCATTCTATTTAATCTTCAGTCTTGAGCTTGTAGACATTTAATTCTTCAACATCTGCATCTTTGTGCTTTAGCAGTGATTCTTTAAAGTCCAATAACTTTGTACTTTAAGTGGAGGCCTTTATACTGATCCACATCTTTGATGATCTTCGAGCTTTAATTGAGATTATCAGCCACAGTAAATCTCTGGATCACCCTTTATTGTGTTGCCATCATGTGAAGTTGTGACTTTCGGACCGACATGCTCACACTTTTTGGATCATGACATCTTTTCATCAGAGTAGCGGAAGCTTTTACTGGTTCAAGATATTTGCAGCAGAGTAGCAGAAGCATTGTATAAAAAAATATCTGAGCCAGGTTCTGTAGATATGCACAAGTCATGATTTCTTCAATTAAGTGTGGATGCTGTGAGCATGCGGCTTTGGATTGACTCCTCAATTCTGATCAGCTGCAACCGTCCAAATGTACCTGCAAACAACAGTTAGCAATAAAACACACGAAAGTGTCTTTGATCACTTTTGTTGAATTGAGGTACACGGCCCACGGTTCCCCGTTGATCAGTACAAGTACTGCCTGTGATCAGGTATAATTCCGAAGAATCTCCTTGACAGGGTTTCGCAGCTGTTCTAGCCGTTCTCAAACCGAAACGTCTCAAAGAAGACAACACGGAGTGAGTGAACCAGCGAATTGAGATTCACTGATTAAAGAAAAATTGATTTTGAAAAACAATCGCGTATTGCTTGAAGAAAGAGTTTTGCAATACGACGAAGGTTTTATAAGAAAGATCAATTTTCAATCAAAAATACTTTTTGTATTTGAAAAGAGTACACATTCGACGTGCTAGTAAAAAGAAGAGATTCGCACATCGAACGGTTTTTCTAAAAGTATTTTTTCAATCAGAGATAATTTTGAATTTGAAAACATGAATACACATTCGACGTGCTAGAGAAAAGAAGATTTGCACATCGAACGGTTTTTCCAAAAGTATTTGTCAATTCCATTCCTGGACCAAGGATGATTCAAGAATGAATCGCCCCATTGTTTCTATCCAGTTGTCACATGGTTGATCTATTGGATAGATCTCACATGCCACCCACCAGGAGCTTGTTTGATGTTGGCTCCAGAAGGCTTTCCATCTTCATTATGAATATGTTACCATATCACTCAGATGTTCTGGTAATACCACAAGGATAATGCGTAGGACTCTCAATATATCTACTTACTTTCAACATTGTGTGAAACAGCAAGTCTTCATGAATTTTGTGTCCTAACGAGATATTGTGGATAATCTCATGGCTCTAGACTCAATTGTGCACATTTGGTTCCTATGCCGGAGACTAGGGAGAGGGTCTCCTTCTTCAATATCAACAATCTCTAAGAGAAATTCGATAGATAATGTCGGTTCCTCGTGAGAATGAAACAAGCCCTTTTAAGAGGAACTTGAGTAGCTTGGGAAGTTGTAGTGCAGTGCGTCACTGGGTCCATGACGTCTTGTCTTCAATACCAGTGTTACCTTAGTACACACCAGTAGCATATGTATTGAACCCGGTTTCTGCCCTAAGGTTGAATTATTGGAGGGCTATTTCTTTTCACCCTTTTCTCATTCATTTCTTTTTCATTCTTCAACCCCTTCAGTGCTTACCGAGACTTCATAACTAGAACCTTGTTGGGTTTATTCCAGTACCAGCTCTGTCTCAGTCGGCACTTTTCCCATATTCTCATTTTTCTCCTTTTTTTCAATATACCTAAGGACTCTACACTATCTAGTGGATTGTCCCTGGGTAGATCCCTATGGTTCTGGTGGATCGTGGGAACTAATACCTAACCTCACCATCCTTATAACTCCATACATAAAGTAAAATGGTCGGTCTTTTGGTACAGTTCATTCTTCCTTGAAACCAGTTGAAAAATCATTTGGAAAAACAATCAAGGTACTTGTGATACGAGATCAAAGCATTTTGTACCTTAATAGTTTTGATCATTTAGAAAACCTCCCCCTCAACATGTGCGTATGATTTGAAATTGTTTAGCACATGGAGGCAAGAGTTCTTTGAAGCAAATTCTTGATCACAATTTCCATACGAAAAAGCCATTTGATTTTCTTGGTAAAATTCTCCCCCTCAATATGTGCATAGGATATTTGAAATCATTTTATCACATAGAGGCAAGAGTTCTTTTGAAGTACATCCACGATTACACAACCATTTAGAAACCATTTGAAAACTCCATTTGAAAACTCAATCAAGGTACTTTACGTTAAAACATAAAAGCTTTTGTACCTCGATAGTTTATTTTCTTTTGAAGTGCTCCCCCTCAATATGTTCTTCGAGATTCGAAAGTGTTTAGCACATATGAGAGAGCAGCCTGCACATTTGAATCAAATGATCACTTGTTATCAGATTTCATATTTAAATCACATTTTCTCCCCCGATCAAAAATATCAAATCCATTGAGATTTTAGATCCCAAGTGATTTAAATGGGTTTAGAAAACATGGGAGAAAACTGTGTTCAGATTAATTTAATTCTGATAGTGGAACAGATATAGACATTAAAAGATTGTTAGTGTCAGGTATGATAATTTTTTAAGAGATCTTTTAGGTAAAATAAAACAATTTCACAATCAAACAAGAACAGAAAAAATTTCATTTTGAAGATCTTTGGGTTTTAAAGAAAATCATACCATGACATAACATTAAATCTTTAGATCACCACTTATTATTGTACACACGGACTTTTATGAAGAAATATTGTTTGAAAATATTTAATTTGAAATCACTCTCCCCCTCAATCCATGACAGTAGTCGATGATTGAGTGACTTAAGTTTTGATAAAATGAAGTCCGGTGATTTTTTTAAAATTAAGTCCAATTTATTTTCAAAACAATATTTTCCATTTTCAAAACAATTTAATCAATTTTATTCAAAATTTTTTAGAAAAGGTATTCTGCACAAAGACACGTTAGGTGGTTGAGAAGCTTATGTTGTTGTTGTTGTATGGTTGGAAGAAAACTGTCTGCAGATGTAGTGAGACTTCTTCTTACGTTGCATTTTGAATGCCAACTGAGGTCCAATTAAGCTCCGTTTCTTTAATCACTTAGAAGAAAACCATCTGCTGATGCAGTGAGACCTCTTACGTTGCATATATGCCAACTCTCCATAGAAGTCCAGTTAAGCTCCATTTCTTCAAATGTCAACCCAAGATATAGTTACCCTTTCCTTTCGGCATCCAATCATCATCAATAGTGGGATCCGGATCGGGAACATTCTTATACCAATATACCTGCATACGTTAGTGAACATACATACAGATATATGGTGGTCGACATCACCCAAACAAAAATCGACTAATTCAAGTCAATTCAACATATCAATCAGTTCATATAAGGTATGGGAATAATGTGTTTATCAAACTCTAATCATCTAAACCTAACAATCACATCCTAGAAACCTAGTCCTTCAACATAGGCAATTGTATTTTACAGTTAAGCACGTAGGATGATTAAGATAATCTCGTTAGATGATACAGATTTGAAAACATTCTCCCCCTCAATCAATGACTTAAATTTCTGAAAAGTTTAAAAGCGCTGAAGTCATTGATTGAGTTTTCAATTTTAACGAAAAACTCTGAAACTGATTGATTTAATAGCAACTCATTTACCACCATTTTGAAAACAACAAATATTTTTCTGAAGAATTTTTAGACGGAAAAACATTTGTGTGGGAACAGCAGTCCTTCAACATACTTTCCTCATTTTGTTTTAGGATAAGTGCACAAAATATTTGAAAATTGGTTTAGCTCAGCACTTTCCTTTCTTTAAGAACATGTTGCTATCTGAAATAATAGCAAGCCATAGTTTTAGCACGGGTTACAGTCTGAGGTAACTGTAAGCCATATTTTGAGACATGTTTAGAAAAGAATATTTACACCTCCTGCTCGAACTTCATCTATGGTCCCGTGCCATTATTGAATGACATTTCTAAGACCGTAGATGTTATTGATACCAGAAGACATGTCTTTGAAAAACAATATTTTTGGTCTTTTTCAAATTTTTTTGATTTTTATGGGTTTTTGATGATTTTATATTTTTCTATTTTGTTTTGCTGGTTTTATATTTTTGTATTTGTTTTTCTGATAAATATATACAAAGATAGAGTAGATGATATAGTTAAAGAGGATGATGATACGAGTACCAAGATAAGGATATCGAACAGCCCCGTTGTAGAAGATAGAAGTCATCATCTCTTAAACATTTACCACCAAAGCTTTCGAGGCTCCTGAATGAGAGAAATTGAACCATCTGAAAGTGAGACTTTGGCAGCTTCCCCCCAAACCGAAAATCCTTATGTTGAGCAGATTCGAAGCTCTATTTCAAGCTTGCTTTAGCCAGGTGCACAAAGAAGCACACCATTATCATAAATCCCGCTGCTCCTTTTAAGAACGATAATCGAGATTCTCCATTCGAGGGTATATCATCCAATAGAAGAACAGCAACGTTTCATCCCACACTTAAATAATCTTCTCAAATTCCTTTTCCACTGAAGTCTGAAGCGATCCATTCCAAAAGGTGTCAAGAGAACACTTCCCCCGTGTAGTTGAAATGATGCAGTCCGTCTCTTAGTATAATGCTCAAGAACTCTCCCGAATACACTTCATGAGGGGAATGAAGAACACCTTCCCATGTTCACATTTTTCTTCCCTGATGAACGTGTATAAAGCTCAAGAACCCGAAGTACACCAATATCCAAGAACTCTCCCGAATACACATCATGCCCGAAAGGAAAACACCTCCCCAATGTTTGTGGTAAACAATGGCTTTCTTCCCTGATGATCGTGTATGAAGCTCAAGGACCCGAAGTACACACATTCCCCAAAGAGAGAACAACCAATAACATTGAAGAAGCAGGCCGAATCACTGATTATCTCTGCGGATGACAATCTTTGCGGATGTCAACTCCGGAATAAGTGATTATATCTCTGAGTCACTGATTAAGCCCTCAAGTGAGACAGTTGAGCGCCCCCAATGTACACAATTCTCTCTCCCCTGATGATTGCGATAACATCGAGATCATCACACACCAGTGTACCTCTTTTATCTTCATAAACTTTCATTTACATCACTTCCCCCACGTCGTTGGAATAATAACACTAAAAGCCTTGATGAGTAAAACCTTGAGTTTCTCTGCGGTCATGACATTTGTTTTCCCGGGATATCTTCAATCACTTAGAAGTATTAAGCTCATCAAGTTTACTCGCCATGAGTTAAACCTTGAATTTCTCTGCGGTAATAACATTTGTCTTCCCAGGATATCTTTAGTTACTTAGAAGTATTAAGTTCATCAAGTTTACTCGCGTTTAGGTGCTTGTCTCCTTACGCCTTGCTGGTTTTTGACACTTCAGAATCAGCAACTCTTTGTAAGTCCGTAAACTAGAAATATTTTGAGAAGAACATCATTAGCTCAGATGTATCTGTGAGAATCAACTTGCTGAAGAATAACGTGAGCAAGTCTAATTAAGGATTAAATTTGGCATTTCAATCTCCCCTAATTAGTGCTCTCCCCTAAACTGACAATCTGTTTGATAAATGCCCAGAATAAGAAGAAGTCTTTTGATAATCACATGCAACTCGTCTTTTAGTCTTCTAACATACAGCTGAAAATGTAGATCAGACTGTAGACTCGACCTTCTTCAAGATTGTCCAGTTGGGGAATAGATAGTTAACATCTTCGACTCACCAAAACACAAGAACATCACCAAAAAGCATCCCAATTAACTTACATCTTGCAAATCCCCTTAATTAAGATCCCTCCCAATCAAACAAGAACAGAAAGATGTTCATCAAGGAAATCAACAATCAGCCCGCAGCGAACACACGAAATGGTAACACCAAGCAAACAATCACATCAAACAAGAACAAAAGGTTGTTCGGAATCATCATGTTGATGTGCACGTGAAGCATTAACCAGAAGCACTTTGTCAATGAACTCATATCAGCTTGTGAAGATGTCAACTAACGGCTCTTAGAAGAAGCACCATGTAAAGATGACCCGAAAAGAAGAAGCTCGGTTCTTACATGAGTTTGGAGCCGTTTGACCATTTATTCTCAGAAATCGATCAACCATGCAGAATTATCATACTTCTTCTCCCCCTCAAGAATTGCATACGGAGTTGCCATTCTTGATTAAATAAGTGAAAATCATCCGAATGTTCTATTCACACTTCTCTCTCGCAAAATCAGCACATGATGTCGCCATCTTCATTATAATCGAGCAAGTGGAATGAGAAAACAATCAGTGGTAGCCCGGTTCACTTGATGACTGAAGCGCATGGAAAAAGTATGAAGCATGTTGATGAGAATGGTCATAATAAGAAGATTTCTCTTCTTCAGAAGATAAAGCGCACTGACACGTACACCTTTCTTTTCTTTAGAGAACGAGGCTTGAACTGTTGTATTCAAACGTCATAGCCGGTTGAATATCAAGGTTGAGTTACTAGAACCCGTGAATTATGAGATATCAATCCTTGTGTTATCCATACTTTAAACTAGTCCATGTATTGAAGGATCAAAGTATCTGCAACAGAGTAAGGACTACCTGCACTAACATCACAAGCTTGATTGCATATATTTTGGTCAGTGACATTAGTATCCAAACCCTTTGGGGTTTCATGGTCAACCTTGATTTTGTCATCAGAAAACACCTTTCCGGTAGGAATCCACCTAAGTCCAGCATCCTTAAACATTCTACCAGACGGTATCCACTTATGGCAAGATCTAGGATTGTAAGGCTTATTATGCATAGTGGAAGACTTATCCTTGTTCCTAGTTTCCAAAGATTTAGCAGTTGGTATCCATCTAGGCGAAGTTTTTGGTTTGTATTGCTTCATAACATGTTGAACCTTAGTCACATTAGTAGTCTTAGTGGATTGTACCTTGGCATGTGAATTAGGAAAATGTTTCTTATATGGAAAAGACTCATAATTTCTAGTTTTGTTTTCTACATGCTTAGCATTCTTATGCACATAACTACTATTAGATGCACGCCAATCCCTAGTCTTTTGAGTGTTCCTAGGTAGTGGTTTACAACTACTAGTAGCGCCTTGAAATCTCGTAGACTTTCTCACCCTAGGTCTTGCACCTAAAATTCCGTCTTTTTTGAATCTGTGCCTTTTTTTCTAGCTTTTTCTAGATAATAGTTCTTCCACAAGTCATTCATATCATATGAATTATGGGTTTTAATGCTTGGTTTTGACACTGTTTTTGAACTAATCCTAGAGGTGCTGGGAGTAAAAGTAGCTGCATGCTGAGGATTAGAGGAACTAGAAGCATGACTCTTAGGTAACACAGGTGAAGTGACTGGTTATGACAAAACTTGTTTCTCATCAACTTGGGAGGCAAACCGTGTTTTTGAAAATTTTGGTCTTTCGGATATAAACGCAGTAGGCTGCCTAACAACAGACCGGTTTCTAATGGGATGAGAAACTGGTTTCCCCAAGGTTGATGGTTTTGTAAACTTAGTGATCACATTTTTCCCTATAGTTTTCCTAAGCTCATTCTTTAAGGCTACAATAGCGAAACTCTTATCCTGAAGTTGAGCTTTGAGTTCATCAATTTTTTCTATCAAAGAGTTTGTTTGTTCGATTGACTTAGTTCTAGCTTCTTTGACAGAGTCACTAAGTTCTATGTGATGCATTCTCAAAGACTCATTTTCCTTTAGTAATTTAGCCACATAAATTGACAGTTCATTATTTCTTGTTATAATAGCATCAATGTCTTGTGTATTCATGACTAAATTACTTTTCTCATTCAAGACAGAAATATGTTTCTTCAGATTGTAAATGGTTGACTCTTTGTCTTGAAGCTGAGCTTTCAAAGTGTTAAATTCAAAAAGTTCACGGAATTCAGGAAGTTCCAGTTTTTTACATGGTTTGTTAAGTTGAAAACTTTCTTCTTTACTCTGAATAACGATTTCAAGTGAAATGCAATGTTTTTCAAGATTTGAGAATTTGTTTGAAAGTTCATCAAAAGCCTTCTTATCAACCATATCTTTTGTTTTGAAACACTTAATCTCAGACTCAGCCTCAGTAACAGAACATTTATGAAAGTCATGTTCAGCATCATGATCAGTTTGTTTAAGTACTTTAGCAGATGCACTATGTTAAACAGTAAAGGGTACCTCATTACATGACACCTGCTCAATTTTGGTCTGATATCTGCATCCACATCATGTGTAACAAGAGTCGCTGGACCGCTGGATATGTCAAGCTTATCCATCTCTGAGCCTCTGTATTCAGTGCCAACTGATCCATCAGCTGGTGCTTTACCCGACTCATCATTATATGTTGACTTTGACATTCTGCATTCAGCAACACTCGATTCTTTAACAGATACATTACCCAACTTATCACAACTATCTCTCAACTGCACCTGACACTCATTCACGTTTTCATCTTTATGTGTAACTTCCTCAATGTACCTCTCCACATTATCCATGAGTTGTATGAATGTCTCAATGAACACGCTAATTTCCATTCCAGTGTGTTTCTTGAAAGACACTTCAGTCATGTCATCATCAAAATCTGAGGAATATTCCCCCCGGATAAATGGCTGAAATTGATCGAAGATTACTTGAAGAGCTGCATTAGATTCATCAGTTGAGAACTTCTCTTTAGTAATTTGAAACCTCGGTTGTTCTAAGTTGAGTAGCACAATTCTTGTCAAGGTGGGAAGATCCTGACGAAGGAGAGCACAACTTGTTCGATCCATAGTTGTAGATAAAAGTAGTTTGAGGTGCTGATAAAGTAGTTGAAAGGGCTCAATGTTACATTCCATTAGCCTTGAATTTTGTAGCATTGACTGGTGCATTTCTGTCTTTTTAGAGTCTGAACCCGGAGATATCACATCCTCATTGATTGATTCAATCATCTTTAATCGTTCAGTGTAGCATACATTATCATTGATGTCCACAGCATCATACAATTTAAGCACTTCTGAAATCACAGGGTCAGTAGAATAAGACATGATGTGGTAGTATGAACGGGATTTTACAAGTCTATAATTTAAACCGAGAAATAGAATCTTTCGCGGGATTTTACTAAAATCAAGACGAAACCGTGATACAATGACCAATAGAACGAGTAAAGATAACTGATGGACCCACACAATGATAGAGGATTATGTGTTAGGAGTGATGATTGTTTGAAAGATTAGCTGAAGTGTTGATTGGTTGAGATTTGGATTGGTTGATGCACGTTTTTACGGAGAATTTTTAGGTCTAAAAACTTAAAACCTCAATAACTTCCTTTCAGAGGGGATTTGGGCCTCGAAAAATTCGTTTCACGACTTTGTGGTGAAACCTCACAATATTCAGCCTGTTCCGGTCGTTTTGACAGGTATTTCGCTGAAAACGGAGTTACGGATCAAAAGTTATGGCCGTTTGAAGTTTTGACGTAAAAAGTCAACTTTGGTCAAACCTAGAAGACAAGTCGCTTAAGAAATCAACTCGCTAAATAGCCAAGTCGCATTAGTATCAACTCGCAACACAATCAACTCGCTTAATAGCCAAATCGCATAGAACACAAGTCGCATAAAGAGACAACTCGCTTAATAGCCAAGTCGCATAAAAACCCAACACGCTTCTATAACAACTCGCTTAGGGCAACTCGCTTCCAAGAACAAGTCGCTTCAATAAGTAACTCGCATAGACAACTCACTTCCAAGAACAAGTCGCTTCAATAAGCAACTCGCATAGACAACTCGCTTCCAAGAACAAGTCACTTCAATAAGCAACTCGCATAGACAACTCGCTTCCAAGAACAAGTCAACTCGCAACCAAGAAAAGTACAACGTGACTCAACTCGCTTCCAAGTATTATTCAAAAACCACCACTTTTCAATCCAAAAACAACCAAACCACAAGGATTTAAGCCTTCCAATTCAAAACATAAACACATATGATGATCCTAAACACAAAAGTACAAGCAAAATTCAAACTTTAACACTATAATTTGTCCAAATGAATCAAACTCTCCTAAACCCTTAATACCCCAAAAACCTTATGAAATCCACCAAAACAAAGAGCATGAAAGATGAGTGATAAAACCTTGGCGGTGGTCTAGGACAATGATTAAACAAGAAAGCCATTTTAGATAGATGAAGAGAGTTGAGAGGAGGTTCCTTGAAGAGAGTTGCTTAACAAATGAAAGTTTATATTCAAAGAAGCCACACCCCTTCCATGGATGGAAGGGGTATTTATACTTACAGACTACACGACATCCTATCGGCCTGTGGATCAGGCATACAGTGGGTAAAGACCCGTCCTTCCTCCACGGTGTTGCACTAAACTAAATAACTAACTAAATAACTAGTAAATAACGTAACGTCTATGAGCTAACTTATGCTAGATTATATTTGGGGTGACCGATACTTTACTATGGAATTTTCTAATTCCTAACACGCATACCCTACAACTTTAGACACACAACGCAACTAAGAATATGGACGTGACAATTCAACCATCAATAGAAGATAATTAAGGAGTAGTAAAACCTAAGTAAACACATCTTTAAACTATCATACGAGCACACATTAATTAGACATAGACTACCACCACCTTAGTTTAGATAATTAGATAATAGTAGAGTAATCGGTAGAAATACCAACCCCCCCCCCCAAATCCAATACCCGAGATTCGTACCTTTCAATTTCCTAAAAACATAAAAAAGATAAAAAAATAATCTTCCTCAACCCCAACCTTAGCGTAGTAACTTCTTACTAGCATTCCTATTCCCCTAGAGAACGATATCAATACCCGTGGCTTACCCTAATTACTACACTACAACGATTAGGTTCACTGCCTAGGGTGTTATAAAACTTGCTCGAAGAAAAGGAAGTTTCCTTGACCCCGAACGACGCGTGTAGCGTTATCAAGTTTTTGGCGCCGCTGCCGGGGAATAGAATAGCTAGTTAGTAGTCCACCTCGTTTAGGTTTCCTTGCTTGATTCCTATCAAGTAAATTTTTCTCATTTTTAGCTTTCTCGTAGTCTATCCCCCTTCTTCGTGACCTTTGTTCGTAACCCCATCACTTTTCATCATGGAAGGTGATAACCACCCACCATTCATCAACCCACCACCTAATGACCCGCCAAGAGCCTGTACTCTTGGTGAATACTCAAGACCAAGCCACCTAGGCTATAGGAACACCATTGAGCTTCCCGACCAAGCCCAAACTATGGCCCTACGATCCGACACCATCCGGTTGGTGCAAAATGGATGTGCATTCCATGGACTTCGTTCCGAAGATCCTAATCAGCATCTGAGGGATTTCCTCAAAATTTTCGATTCCATTGACCTTGATGCTACTACTCGGGAGACCACGCGTCTGCGTCTCTTCCAATTCTCTCTACGAGACCAAGCTAGTAATTGGCTTGAGCGACTTCCGGCGGCTCCATCTCAAGTTGGGATGATCTCACCTCTCGTTTCCTTGCTCAATTTTTCCCACCAGGGAGAACCACTAAACTTAGGAATGACATCTTGATGTTCCAACAACGTCAAGGTGAATCTCTCTACGAAGCATGGACTCGATTCAAGGACTTACTTCATAAAGTCCCTCATCACGGCATTGATCTTTGGCTCCAGGTCCAACTATTCTATGATCATGTCAGTCTCTCCCTCCAACGAACCATTGATTATGCCGCCGGTGGAAGGCTAAGTAAAATGCTGAAGCATGCTGGGAGATTATTGAGGACCTAGCTCAATATGAAGAGGAAGGTTGGGAAATTCCAGCTGTCCAAGAGAACGGGCCGACTTCCCAAGCACAAGCAATTATGAGTATGGAGGCCCAAGTGAATGCGTTAATGGAAATAACTGCCCATGTTGATAAACATGTGAATACGGCCAAGGAATTTCTGCTCCCAAGAAAGTCTCGGCAAGATGAATTCGAGGACATAATGTTGACATTTGTCCACAAGCAAGAAAAGGAAATAAAACGCCTTGAAGCCCAAATGCGAAAAACTCATGACACTTTCTTGGGCCTAGCTGACAACTTCTTGCTGAAAATCCGTGAAGAAATCGCAAAGAACAATATACCTAAAAAGGTAGAAAAGGTATATGCGATACCGGAAAACGTTGGGATGACACCCATACCCTCTCCAATTCCAGTAAGCAGGACGAAACCCCCCAAGGAATCACATCCTTGTTTAAATTCCTGTCTCAACACTCCCCGCTTGTTCCCTAGGAACATATTTGTTGGAATGGTGCACATGTCACGTCCCAACTTTCCCAATGTTAGGAAAATTTCCTTCGGTTTTAAACCAGGGTCAAAGAACCCTCACCCCCGATACTTCGGAGTTTCTAGGATTACGATTGATAGAGAACATTTGGACCAAACGCCACTAGAGAATGTAGGTTTAGATGCTTGTTGTCATGACCTCTCTCTTAGTCCTAGGGAAGTTCCTAATTTTGATGAACCGGAGCCTCAACCAAAAACCTTACCCAATTTTCCGTCTTTAGATGTGAATCTTGGAATTGAATTAGGCCCCAATCCACCCATCAAAATAAATGATCCGGGTAGTTGCTTGATAAAGGTGGTAGACTCTAAGCCATGTAGAGTGGAAGCTAATATAGGAGTAACCCATGACCTTACACACTTATATCACCTATTCATGGTTGATAACAAGAAACACTATAGGTTTAAACCGGGTTTATTAGGTCAAGATGGATCCTTAACTAAAAATCTTTTGAAGTTGATAGAAGATGATCCATTTTTAGGAGAGAGATTTGATTCACCCGCTACACCAATAGACTTAGGTAAGGTTATAATGAATGAAGCACACTCCTTTGAGCATATAAATCACCCATCACCCTCTCCTCACGTAGCAAATTTCCACCCTAAGGGTGTGTATCGCTACTATCACCCGCACTTAAACTTAAGTGTAGGGAAAACCTCCCCTTTATCCGTTAAATAAGGGTAGAGTCAAGCTCGGGACTCGAACAAAAACAAGCGCTTCTTGGGAGGCAACCCATGTGTATTTGTTTTTCATTTTTAATTGTGTATCGTATATCTTTTATTGATTGTTTATTCTTGTTGGGATATGAAAGTGCTGAAGATATCAAAGTACTGAAGATATGAAAGTTCTGTAAGCTGTAAAGTACTGGAAGAAGTCAAATAGTCAACGTACTGCTAAAGACAAAGTCAAAGTACTGCAAGGTGAAGTCAAAGTACTGCTAGGACAGAAGATCTGTTATATTTGTTTATGGAAAGTATTGTATTCCATGTTTAGATTACTTGTCGTACAAGGTTATCAATTGTAAACCGACTAGGATATCCTTGAGCCTATAAAAGGACTCCTAGACTGGCATTAGATGTACGATTTCAGAAAAAGAGTTTTAGAGTTTACGAATTAAGAGTTTAGAAAAAGTTCGAATATCTTAGAATTGTATTAGAGTATCTGCATAATAAGCAGATTTAGAGTTTTATTAATAAAGTTTCTTTTTAGCTTTGTTAAGTAAATTCCGCGTACTTAATAAAGATTGTTCAGTGTTTCTTTGTTAATAACTTAGGATTTATCCGAGGTTATTAAACCTTAACAAGCTAGTTAAGTTAGTTTGATTAAAGTATATCGATCCAACAAGTGGTATCAGAGCTTGTGTGGAAACTCTGACTAGGAAGAAACCCTACAATTTTTCAAGATGTCGACTGAAGCTGTTCCACCACCCTCAATCACCTCACTCAGAATTCCAATCATTAAGAAGGGAGAATATGATCTCTGGTGCATGAAGATGAGGCAGTATATTGCCATTACAGACCATGCTCTGTGGAATGTAATTGTCAATGGGAATGAAGTTGTTCCAGAACCTGTTCAAGTTCCTGGACAACCTTTGGCACCAAAAGCAGTTTTACCACAAGCAACCCTAAGGAATCAAGAGAAGGCTCTTAACATTCTCCTATCTGCCATTCCAGATGGTCATCTTCTTAAATTTCACGATGCTAAAGATGCTAAGCAGCTCTGGGCTGCTCTCAAGACCAGATTTGGAGGGAATGAAGCCTCTAAGAAGATGCACAGAAACTTGCTGAAACAACAGTTTGAAACATTCACAGTAGGAGAAAGAGAGAGTCTTGATGCTGCATATGATAGGTTTCAGAATCTCCTCAACATATTGGAGTTATACAAGGCAGAAGTATCAGTTGAGGATGCTAATTTGAAGTTTCTAAGGAGTTTGCCATCTACATGGCATGTGATTGCTACTATGATCAGAGGACAACAAGGACTGGAGGTTATGGACTTTGATGATCTTTATCATCAATTGAAGGTGTATGAACATGAGATGAGTGGTCAACCAAATTCTAAATCTCACAGTATTGCTTTTCTATCATCTGAAAAGAAAAGCAGTACTTCCAAAAGTACTGCTTCTCCTCAAAGTACTGCTGTTTTCAATCCCCCATCATATACTCAGCAGGCCCCACCATCAACCACTTTGA
Source organism: Chrysanthemum seticuspe (assembly GCA_019973895.1). Lineage (NCBI taxonomy): Eukaryota > Viridiplantae > Streptophyta > Magnoliopsida > Asterales > Asteraceae > Chrysanthemum > Chrysanthemum seticuspe. The sequence continues at coordinate 489,452 of BPTQ01000004.1, forward strand.
ACTCAGATGAAGTTGTGTGCTCCTTCTTTGCACAACAAGCAAGCTTACCTGTCACTTATGAAGAGGATCTAGCACAGATTGAAGAAGATGCACTTGAGGAAATTGATATCAGGTGGCAAGTTGCTTTGATCACTGCAAGAATCAAAAAGTACATGAAGAAGACAGGCAAAAATATTGATTTCAAACCAAAACAAGGAATAACTTTTGACAAATCTAAAATTGAATGCTTCAATTGTCAAAAGACTGGTCACTTTGCAAGGGAGTGCAGGTTTGCTAAGTATCAAGCAAACAGAACATCTGAGAAGCCTAAACTTGAGCTCAAGGAAATTCCAATAACTGAAACAAAGGCGTTGGTTGCTCAAGAGAAGTTATCAGAAGTGGACTGGAGTGAAGAGTTTGATGATGAACCAGTGACTTACTGTATGGTAGCAGTGGAAGATGCAGTTGAAGATACAGTGGAAGTATTGGACTGGAGTACTGCTTTTGATGAAGAATCTGAACATGCTGTTTTGGAATCTGATGATGGCTTTGGAGGATTTGATTGGAGCAAAGAAAGTGAAGATGATCCTGTTCTTCTTGCTATGGTGGCTACTTCACCAACTCAGTCTCCTATCTCTGAGGTATGCTCAAACTGTTATGAATTCTATCAAAAATTGCTTAACAGTTATGTGATTGAAAGAGATAATTGTATTAGGCTAGGTCTGAGGTAGCAGGTTATCAAATCACTTTAGAGTCTATAGAAGCTAAAATCATTACACATGAAAATAATGAAATGGCTTGGGCTGAAAAGTATGAACAACAGGATTATCAGTTGAAACTTAGTGAATGGAAACTAAACTGTAAAATTGCTGAAATTGAGAAATTAACTAAGGAAAGAGATGATTTGGTAGCTAAGTTTGATGCTTGGAAAGAGTCTGGCTTGTCCCATGTTCAGTATGTTGAAAAACAGAGAAGGGCCTACATTAGAACAGGCTTAGGATTTGGAATGGACTTTAGTACTATAGAAGAAAATCAACCTAGTGATCAGGATGATGGTGATTTTGAGGATATAACCACTAGTGATGATGAGCTAATTAACTATTTAGATTCATCTAGTAATGAAGGCTCAGTAAGTGAACCACCTCCTAAGAAAGACAATGGTTATCATGCTGTTCCTCATCCCATTAGTCATCACCCCTCTAGGCATGATGTTTCTCGTTATGGAGTAGATAGTCTAGAGTTTAGGAATAAGCTAATTGCTAAATCTAGATCTGAGAAACCCAAAGAAACTGTTGAAAACAATGTTCAAAATCCAGCAGTACCTTTAAATCAAAGTACTGCTCAACAAGCAGTACCTTCTGCAAAACCTTTTCAAAACAGTACTGCTAAACCTTTTTGGGATAATTTTGGTCAAAACAAATTTTATCAGTCCTCAAGAAGGCAAAATAATTTTGGGCATAGACATAGAAGACATCACTTTGGACATATGGGTCAAAAATTGTGTTTTGTGTGTTATAGTTCTACTCACTTAATCAAAGATTGTGACAAACACTCAGAATATCTAAGCAAGTTTCCAAGGAATAAGTCTAACAATCAGAGACCTAGAGAGCACAAACCAGTGTGGACTAATTCAAATAGGATTAATCACAGAAACTTCACACCAGATCATAGATACCCACATCAGAGAAGACCTTCAGTATCTCACAGTACTTTCTAAAGTACTGCTCAGAGACAAGGTACTGAAAACCATACTTGGGATAGAAATTCTAGGAGATCTCATTATCAACCTAGAACTTATCACAGTTCATATAGGGGATCTAGATCACAAGAACCTCCTGTTAAAACTGAATGGGTTAAAAGGGAAAGAACTGCTGGGAGACATACAGGACGTTCAACAAAAAGTGAATCAGATGTTTTTGTGTCAAGAGAAAAGGCTAATAATCTGGTGAAAGAAATTTATGTTGAAAAATCAGAGAGTTTTGAAAATCCACATGCTAAACATCAAAAGATAATTTTGGATCATAATCTGAGAGATAGTGAGAATTACATACTCAAAGAATTTGAGTTTGTAACTTCTCAAGGGGAACACAAGTCAGTAATGGCTTGGGTTCCTAAAAGTTTCTAACTCTTTTCTTTATGTGCAGGGCAACCCAGAAGTGGAGCTTAAAGATCATCTTATTGTGGATAGTGGTTGCTCTGGAAGTATGACAGGCGATAAAGAGATCCTGTCTGATTTTAGAAGTATTAGTGGAGGTAAAGTTGCATTTGGGAATGATCCCAATGGAGGCAGGATTACAGGGAAAGGAACAATTAAAGCTGGGAGAATTGATTTTGAGAATGTCAGATATGTGAAGGAGCTGAAGTTCAACTTGTTGTCAGTCTCTCAAATTTGTGATAAAAAGCATCCTGTGTTATTCACTGACACAGAATGTCTTATCCTTTCTTCTGACTTCAAACCTGTTGATGATGACTTGGTAGTACTTAGAGTACCAAGGACAAATGATGTGTACAGTTTAGACATGAAGAGTCTACATTCTTATGGAAGAGCCACATGCTTGGTGGCTAAGGCAACATCTGAAGAGGCACATCAATGGCACAGAAGATTGGGCCATGTGAATTTCAAGAACATCAACAAACTGGTCAAAGGCAATTTAGTTAGAGGTTTACCTTCAAAGACTTACAGGAATGATCAATCCTGTTTGGCATGCAAGAAGGGTAAACAACACAAAGCTCCCTGCAAGAAGCTTGATGAAAGGAATATTAGAGAACCATTGGAGCTATTACACATGGATTTATTTGGACCTGTCTCTGTGGCAAGTTTAAATAAAAAGAAGTACTGTTTGGTTGTTACTGATGATTGTAGTAGATTCAGTTGGGTTTTCTTTTTGGGCTTTAAGGATGATACCTTTGATGCTATTCAAACTCTTATAATAGCACTTGAAAACCAATTAAGACTCAAGGTTAGAGGTATTAGATGTGACAATGGAACTGAATTCAAGAACAAGCCTATGAATGATTTTTGTGCAAATAAAGGCATAAAAAGGCAGTTTAGTATCGCTAGAACACCACAGCAAAATGGTGTGGCAGAGAGGAAAAATAGAACTTTGATTGAAGCTGCAAGGACCATGTTAGCAGATTCTCATCTTCCTATTCAATTTTGGGCAGAAGCTATAAGTACTGCATGTTATGTACTCAACAGGGTTTCTGTCACAAAACCACAGATGAAGACACCCTATGAATTGCTGATGGGTAATAAACCCAACATTCGTTTTATGAAGCCTTTTGGATGCTCTCTTACTATTTTGAACACCATTGATAATCTAGGGAAGTTTGATGGCAAGTCTGAAGAAGGCTACTTATTGGGATATTGCACTAACAGTAAAGGATTTAGAGTCTACAACAGAGTTACTAAGACGATTCAAGATTGTCTTCATGTTGAGTTTTTAGAGGATCAAGACAATGAGAAAGGGAAGGGTCCTGATTGGATGTTTGATCTTGAGATTTTATCTCCTTCAATGAATTATGTACCTGTTAGAGAAGAAAATCAACCTTTGCATAATGAAGAAGATATTCAGTATGTTGTTCATAATGTTCATCTTAAACCTGATGCTATTCCTGATAAAGATCCTATGAGTCCAAAACAAAGTACTGATGTTCCTAAGCAAAGTACTGATTCACCAAAACAAAGTACTGTTGCTCCACAATCCTCATTATCTGCTGAGGATCAATCTATTCAAGAGGAACTTAATCAGATGCTTCTTCAAGATGTATTAGCACATTCTTACACTGATGAACAAAGGAGAGCTTATGAAGAGGCAAAGAAGAAGAACAAGACTGTCGAGTACTCTTACAGTACTTTAGACAGTACTTTCAACCAAAGTACTGCTGCATCAGTTGTCAGTACTTTAGATGATTTAGATGATCCTACCATGCCTGAGTTAGAAGAAACTGATGATGAGCTTGAAGATGAAGGTATTTTCACAAATTCCAATGAAGGTGCTGATTATACTAACTTAGATGATACATATGAAGTTTCACAGTCTCCAATCTTACGAATTCATAAGAATCATCCAACTGATCAAATCATTGGTCCTTCTACTTCTGGAGTTATGACAAGACACAAAGCTAAGGGTTTCACAAAACCTCATAATGCTTTACTTAGCTTTGTGTATAAACAAAACAGGCTGAATCATAAGGATCATCAAACCTGCTTATTTACTTGTTTCATCTCTCAAGAGGAACCCAAGAATATTGCTCAAGCTTTGACTAAAGAGAGCTGGGTTGAAGCTATGCAGGAAGAACTTCTTCAATTTAAACTTCAAGAGGTTTGGGTTTTATGTGATCTTCCAGATGGGAAGAGAGTTATTGGAACAAGATGGGTCTTTAGAGTTAAAAGAGATGAAAGAGGCAATGTTATCAAGAACAAGGCAAGGTTAGTTGCTCAGGGTTATAGACAGGAAGAAGGGGTAGATTATGATGAGGTATTTGCTCCTGTAGGCAAGGATTGAAGCAATTAGAATCTTTCTTGCTTTTGCTTCTTATATGGGTTTTCAAGTCTATCAGATGGATGTCAAGAGTGCATTTCTTTATGGCACTATTACAGAAGAGGTGTATGTGAAACAACCTCCAGGTTTTGAAGATCCTAAGCATCCAAACAAAGTCTATAAGGTGGTTAAGGCTTTATATGGTCTTCATCAGGCACCTAGAGCTTGGTATGAGAGGCTCTCTACATTCTTATTAAAACATGGATACCGAAGAGGAGCTATTGACAAGACTTTGTTTATCAAGAGAGACAAGAAGGATATCATGTTAGTTCAAGTGTATGTTGATGATATTATCTTTGGGGCTACCAAACAGTCTATGGTTAAGGAGTTTGAGCAGCTGATGCAGAAGGAATTTCAAATGAGTTCAATGGGAGAGTTAACATTCTTTTTAGGACTTCAGGTTAAGCAGTCCAAGGAAGGAATATTCATTAGTCAAGACAAGTATGTTACAGACATACTTAAGAAATTTAATTTTGATGATATGAAGGCTGTTACTACACCGATTAAATCTATCAATTCATTGGGAAAAGATGAAGATGGTCAGCCTGTTGAAGTCAAGTTATACAGATCTATGATTGGCTCTCTTATGTATCTTACTGCATCAAGGCCTGATATCATGTTTGCAGTTTGTTTATGTGCCAGATATCAAGTTTCACCAAAGATCTCTCATCTGAATGCTGTCAAGAGAATATTCTGTTATTTGAAACAACAACCTAAGTTGGGGTTGTGGTATCCTAAAGAGTCACCTTTTCACTTAGAAGCTTTTTCAGATAGTGACTATGCAGGTGATAACTATGATAGAAGATCCACAACTGGTGGATGCCAATATCTTGGAAGAAGGTTAGTCTCATGGCAATGCAAGAAGCAAACAATTGCAGCAACATCATCTACTGAAGCTGAATATGTAGCTGCTGCAAGTTGTTGTGGTCAAGTTTTATGGATGCAGAATCAATTATTGGATTATGGGTTCAACTTTAAGAATACTCCTATCAATATTGATAATGAGAGTACTATTTGTATTGTGAAGAATCCTGTGTATCATTCCAAGACAAAGCATATTCAGATTCGGCATCACTTTATCAGAGACTGTTATGAGCATAGGCTTATTAATGTGGTTAAAGTTCACACGGATGACAATGTAGCTGATCTACTCACCAAAGGTTTTGATGTGTCACGATTCAATCACTTGGTCGGTGGCTAATTTGGATAAGTCTGAGGCAAATGTGGCGTTTTATGATATCATTGATTATCTTACTGGGTCGCCTATTAGTTATGCTCTTTTAGTGGAGCCAGATATAATTGAACCATGGATTCAAGAATTTTGGGCTAATGCTAGAGATAATATGGAGGAGGATGAATACTATATTAGATCAACTGTTGCTGGTCGCACTATCAAGATCACAGAAGCCTCTATTCGTGCAGATTTATTATTTGAAGATGAAGATGGGGCTATTCGATTTGACAAGCAATTGATTTGGGATACTTTTAGCAATCTGGGTTATGAAGGTTCTTTGACTGAACAGACTTTTAAGAAGGCCTTATTCTGTCCTCAATGGAAGTTTTTGATCCATGTCTTGCTCCATTGCATAAGTTCTAAAAGCACTTCTTGGGAGCAGTTTGGTTCAAATATTGCATCTGCAGTGGTTGGATTAGCTACGGATAGAGTATTTAATTTTTCACGGCTTATTTTGGATGGGATGCTATCGCATATATCATCTGGAGCACCTTGGTTGATGTACCCAAGATTCATACAGGTTTTTCTAAACAAGCAATTGGCTGATATTCCTAAACCTACTGCTTTACTACCTGTTATTGTGCAACAAGCCAAGATCTATACATTCATGGCTAGGCGCAGTGATTTGTTCAGAGGTGGAGATATTCCCTTAACTACTTCCATGATGGAGGTTGTTCAAGCTGTACGTGCTGAAGAGGATGAAGAAAGTGAAGGTACTGCTTCTGCACAGGGTACTGCTTCCCAAAGTGCTGCTTCACAAGGTACTGCATCTGCAAGTACTGCTTCTCGTGAAGGTACTGCATCTTTACAGGGTGATGTTTCTCCAAGTCCTGAGGTTCAAGCAGAGATTGAGAGAACACCTACTCCATCTCCTCAACCATTTGTTTCTGGTTCAGAGGAACATTCGCAAGTTCAAGGTGATGCTCATTCTATACCTCGTGAAGGTTTAACTATGGACAACTATGCTTTGACAAAGGCGCTTGCTAGGTTGAACAAGACTGTTGAGCGTCAAGCTAAAACAATTAAGAAGTTGAAGCGCAACTACTTTTGGTTAAGAAATTTTGTTAAACCCTATATTCAAGGTTTCAATTTATGGGTAAAGGAGGAGAATAAACGTCGAAAAGTACTTCGTAAGGAATTAAAAAGAAAGACGGTTCCTAAATCATCTTCTGTCAACTTGGGGAGGAATTCAGAAAAGGATAATTTGAAAGAAGATGTTATGAAGACAAAAGAATCTAAAGAAGATGTTTTGAAGAAGAAAGAAGATTTTTCTGAGGAACAAGCAGAAGTACAAGTTCAAGGTACTGATAATCAAGGTACTGATGAACATCAAGGTACTGATAAACAAAGTACTGAACATCAAAGTACTGAGTTTCATGATACAACTAGGCCAGAGATTATAACACCAATAACTTCGAGGGTTTTGAATTTTGATGAAGAAGCTGGTCCTTCTACAACTGTTATAGAGGAAGAGGAGGAAGCTAGATTTAAACCTATTCATTCACCAAGTGATGATGAATTAGTTGCTACAATTCTTGATCTGTCACAACCAAGAGGAGGTGTTACTATTAGAGAAGCACAAGAAGAAGAACAACCAAGAACTGATCAACCTGCAATTGATCCAAAAGACAAGGGAAAAGGTGTTTTGGTTGAAGTTAAGAAAAAGAAGCTTACTTTAGCAGAAATTAGAGCATTTGAAGTTGCAAGGAATGAAGCTGCAGCTAGAAGATTTCAAGAAGAAATAAATGCTAAAGATAGAGAAGAACGAGAAGCTCAAGAAGCTTTGGATAGAAAAGCAGCTCAAAAAGTACAAGATGAATTGGATGCTGAAGCTGCTGAACCTTTAAAGTCTCCAACACCTGTTAGATTCATGTCAAGAAGACCTAATTTAGCTAAAGAAAGAAATGCAATGATGGCATATCTCAAAAGCAGAGGATTTAAAGGATTACAGAAGCTAAATTATGTGGATATGAAGAGATTATATGATGCTGAGAGAGAAGCTTATAAGAAAGATGTTGCAGACATTAAAGATTTTAGAGATGAAGCTTTCTGGACTGAAGCTGAAAGGAAGAAAAGCTTAAAGAGGAAAAGAAAAACTGAAGCTACAGATGTTCAGTTTTCAAAGAAAGAGAAGGTTGAATTAAGATCTGAGACTAGTGATGAATTGAAGAATTATCTCAGAGTGGTAGATTTTGATTATACTGATGAAGATAATGACATGAAGATGAACAGATCAAAGATCAGTGCTTTCAAAGTTGAGAAATCTAAGAATGGAGATTACATGGTTTTTCACAAAGAAGATAAAAGTTTCAGACTTTTTAAAAGGCTATGGGATTTGCTGCATATTATAGACAGAGTAGATCTATTCTACTTATATCATGCTGTGAAGACTTATTTTGAAGATAATCCGTTAGAAGGGATTGGATTGGTTTTACATGGGGATCTCATAACTATGTGGGAAACTGATGAAAAGAGTACTGATGATATTTGGAAGGATCAAGAAAACTGGGAGATAGTTTGCTGGAGATTCTTTGGAGAATCTGGAGTTCATGTCTTGGAATTAGAAAATGGAACAATGATTCACATGTTTGCAGAAAGAAGATATCCTCTTACTGTTGAGCTCATGAGAAGAATGCTTGAGCATGGATTGGAAGTAGAAGAGGCTGATGAAATTGCTTGCATGGTTATCAATTTGCTTATAGACTGGACTACCATTGCTGAGAATGATCTATAACTGGTATGAATTTTTGAATAAATACTTTTTGATATAACAGTGCTTTTATTCAAAGTACTGCTAGTCAGACAGTACTTTCATCAAAGTACTGTTTGCTGTATTAAACCAGTTAAATGAATTTTAGAAGAAACCTTTTGCTAAATAATAAATATTTTCTGATATAAAGGTTGAATAAATGGTTTTTGTGATGATAACATCAATAGGTTATCAATCCACCATGGTTACAAAAGGATTGACTAATCCATGAGCAAACGGCTCTGGTAAAGATATATCAAATCCGTTTTTAGTTGACAACTTGCTAATAAGTTGGATGGTTATCAACTCACCATATCAGTAATGTGAAGAGTTGGCTAGCCCACAAGAAATGGCTTGTGGTAAAGGCAGTGGAAAAACCATTATTGGTAATTAGTTCACCATTAGATAAAAGAACTAACTAGTCCAGAAGGGTACAGCTTTTGGTAAAGACAAAAAAAATCTGTTGATAGCTGGTGGTTTGCTAAAAATCATATGGTTATCAATGTACCATGGTCTTACACACCAAAACATTTGGCTTCTCCAAAGATAATGGCTTTGGTAAAGAGTTCTAAATCCATTGAATTTTCAATGATTCACTTAGATGTGATGAGAATAGTATGCAACTTAAACTTAAATTATTGTACACATTGTCATATGTTGCTGTGTTGCTGAAAAGATGGAGATTACTGAATGCTGATGTGATGAAAACAATTCTAAGAGATACTTTGACAAGAGCACAAGATTCTACAGAGATATAATTTAAAGACTAAAGAACAATCCATTTTAAAAGATGAAGCTGTTAAAGATATATTCACAAAGGAACTTGAAGTCAAGCAAGTAGAATTCAAGTTAGGGGAGGATTGTTGGGATATGAAAGTGCTGAAGATATCAAAGTACTGAAGATATGAAAGTACTGTAAGCTGTAAAGTACTGGAAGAAGTCAAATAGTCAACGTACTGCTAAAGACAAAGTCAAAGTACTGCAAGGTAAAGTCAAAGTACTGCTAGGACAGAAGATCTGTTATATTTGTTTATGGAAAGTATTGTATTCCATGTTTAGATTACTTGTCATACAAGGTTATCAATTGTAAACCGACTAGGATATCCTTGAGCCTATAAAAGGACTCCTAGACTGGCATTAGATGTACGATTTCAGAAAAAGAGTTTTAGAGTTTACGAATTAAGAGTTTAGAAAAAGTTCGAATATCTTAGAATTGTATTAGAGTATCTGCATAATAAGCAGATTTAGAGTTTTATTAATAAAGTTTCTTTTTAGCTTTGTTAAGTAAATTCCGCGTACTTAATAAAGATTGTTCAGTGTTTCTTTGTTAATAACTTAGGATTTATCCGAGGTTATTAAACCTTAACAAGCTAGTTAAGTTAGTTTGATTAAAGTATATCGATCCAACAAAGTTTGATCCCTATGACATTCTTGAGGATAAACTTACTTACATAGGTACGTAGGAGCACGACTTCGAGTCTAGCTACAAGACTCATAAATAAAGAAAAGCGCTTCGTGGGAGGCAACCCATGTGTTAGGTCACTAGTTTTACAAACACAAGTAATATAGAAAGAGATAAGGCGATTGAACAAGATCTAACACACACACACACGAAACAATAATACGGTTATGCGTAGGATATGTGATGAGAGAAAAACTTGAACAACCAACCTTCAAATGAAGGTTTACATAAGGTATTTATAGGAGGAAAGCTAGGGCAACACTCCTAGTTTCCATCCTTTTTTTAATGGGCTTGGGCCTAAGCTCATGGGCCTTCTACATAAGCTTAAGGCTAATAACAAACATAAAGGCCATAATAAAGCTAACTATTACATATTAATTACTAACACTTGATTATGGTTTAGGAGTGATTCCAACAATCTCCCCCTCAAGTGTTGGTGATGAACGGTGAAGGCGTTGAGGTAATAGTAGCTCTGACGTCTTCTGACATTCTTCTTTCTTGTGAGAAGAAATGCCTTGATTCGAACAATCTCCCCAGTGTAGAGAGATAGTTGTCTTTGAACAGTTATGCTTTGACGTCATCTTTAACTTTGTTCTTTGATAATTGTTCTTTGTGGTGAAAGTGATAGTATGTTGTTGTCTGCATCAAGTCTGCCTCAGGTCTGCTTCGCTGCTCCAGTGTCTCCACGTCATTCTTCAACATGCTCACACGCTCTTTGACGTTGGAATTCAATACTGATGAAGTTCTTTAAGTCTTTTAACTTTGTAGATTCTTTGATTGACGAAGAATCATTCTGACTGTTGTGTTGCTTTTGAATAGAACTTCCATTAGTGATGATGTTGGCGTGAGCATGAGAAGAATCAGCACGATCATCCCGCTCCGGAGCTTCCATAAGAAGAAAACATTTCAAACGGTTAGTAATAAGCAGGTTCCGGCACTTACAAGTTTGAACTTCGAGAGTGTTAACAGCATAGTGTGAAAACATAACTCTAATTCTTACAAAGGCCGTTCCTGAACTGGAGTCCCACAAGTGAGATAACGCGATGTACCGAAGTACATCTACAGTTCAGATGAGTCGCTGAGGTACACCGAAGCATCACCTCACGACTGTAGACTGTTTGAGACACACTCCGCGTAATCCACGGGGAGTTACCGAAGAGACCTGCTGTCAGGGCTGTTTGATGTTGACCCTGGCAGGAGTTTCCATTCAATCACTGAGGATCACAGTTGTGAACCTCTCATAAATGTTCTCGACAGATTGCTAAGATCTGTGAAGGACTCGATATGAACCACTGAAATTCTTATTGTTAAATGTCAAGTGATAAAATGTCAAGTGTACCTAAGAGATCTTTTGATGAATCTCGTGGCTTTAGACTCAATAGTGCGTTTTGGTTTTCCTGAGCGGAGACTAGGGAGAGGGTCTCCTTCTTCAATACCAGCGATCTCTAAGAGAAAGCCAATAGTTTACGTAGGGTTCCCTGTGAGAATGAAACAAGCTTCTGTTGAGAGAAACTTGAGTGGCTAAGAAGGTTTAGTGCATGCGTCACTGGGTCCATGACGACTTTTAATCTTCAATACCGGCGTCATCAAGTGACAACTAGTAGCATATGAATTGAACCCGGTGTCTGCCCTAAGTTGAATAATCTGGAGGGCTATTTCTTTTCACCCTTTTCTTTGCATTTCTTTTTGATTCTTCAACTCCTTCTTTCTCCGATTCTCATTTTCTCCTTTTTATAATCATACCTAAGGACTTCTAAGTACTAACTATTTGTGATGTCCTTGGGTAGATCCCTCTGGCTCTGGCGGATCATAGGACGGTTATTCCTAACCTTAGTCACCTTATAACTCCATGACTAACCTATGTTGCCATTAAAACCACAGTTGTGAAGAATCTCTCAAAGGGTTTGTAAATGAAAATCATGTTTGAACCACTGTGAGAGATAGGATTTTGCATAAATACTCCCCCTCCACATGTGCTTTAGAGTTTTGACGGAAATCTGCACTGTGTGGGAAGAGCGCGCACTTTTTAATTGATCAACTCAAGATAGACAATCTCCCGCGAGACACGGTTACATTGCATAGTTAAAGAGTTACATTGTCAGCTTTTAGGTGACAACTAGCTCTAATAACTACCTTGAAGGTGTAGACAAACCTCGAAAGGTTGTCAAACCCGTCAGAGTTCATGTCTACCAAGAGTATCTCGAATGGTACTTTCTACTTGGACAAGTCTTTTGCGAGACACGTTTACATTACTAACGAACTAGCTTGAAATTATTACCCGTCCAGGACAAGTCTTTTCGAGTTACTAACAGTTTAGTATCGTCAATTCATTGGTTAAGTCTGAAGTACACAGATTCATTTGCATTTTGCACAACATATTTCTTATCACACAATTTTCTCCCCCTAAAAAATGGCATATAAAATGTTATTTTTGAACGGTTGAGAATAAATATGACCATTTCGAGTGTTGCGGGAAGATGACCACTATGAACAATTTGTGAACAAAGTTTTAATTCAAATACCCCCCTCAACAAGTGATATAAACGGTTGAGGTTTTGAAAATATTACGGGGGAAGTACTTGTTCTTTTGAGCAAAACCTTGAAAAATGAAAGGTTTAATAGGTTTTACTCAAAAATAAGAAGCTTTCGCTCATTTTATAAGGATTGTGGCACTGACGCGTACCACATGGTCCTTTCTTGACAATTACGGGTTGTACACTGTTATGTGTGCACAAGCCATTTTAGGGAAAAGATGAAATAAGTATGAAACAAATTAACCTTTCCCCAATTGACGATGTTTCTAAATTAGCTCCCCCCCAAACTGATAACTGTCTTTAGCAGATTTAAAACTTTGATGAAGTCTACATTTCCTCTAACTTTTGAAGGTTTCAGTACGCAACGAAATTTGTAGATGAGCAGTAAACCACACAAAGAAAATCTGACTAATTGCGGAAGATCCGTTCGAGGGTAACATGCCAGAAATCAACAAGATCTTCTCACGTATGTAGACGCATCACACCAAACAAACCATGAAAGACGAAATGATACGACTTTCCCCTGACTGTTGTGGTCTTTCGGAATACTAATCACCTGTGAGTATGCAATAAGTCGATACCAATACCGTGTGTGAGGCATCATAACATCATATTTGAGTAACTTCACACAAGATCACCCGTGAAATTGAGACGATAACACCAAAGTGAGACGTTTGAGCCACATATCGTCTAATTTCTTCCCCTAATTGAAGAAATTCAAGAAGGCATTGGGTTTTCGCAAAGAAGCATGTAGAAGAAAGAGGAAGCAATGACCACCTACACACTCTCTCCCCCTCGATGTTTTCAATGATTCAGAATCATACACCACGTATGTTGATGATGAATTGAAGACATCGAAACCATGTATAAGGAGACAACGAAACCATGTATGTCCAATTGATCGAACAAGTGTGAAGTCCCATAAATATAACGTGAGAATCAACTGCTGATAAAACATCTATGTTCATTATATTGATCATCAGCTGTGTCATTGTTGTTGGAAGCAGTTTGATCTTCTGTTATAGAAGATTCGGTTGTTGTTGTAGATTCAGGTGTATCTAAAATTAGAGTATTATCGGTTGTGCAGCGGAAACATTCGATACATCTGAAGCACGACTTTTGGCAGAATCTTTAACCAGAGGAGCAAGCAATGTTTTCAATTCATGACGATTAAGTACAATGGTGGAACAACTGATGGATCATGATATTTTTTGACGGTGAGAAACCGGTCCTACGCTGTTTTGCGGTTCAGGTGAGGGAATAGGTTCAGCTTCCTTTACAGGAACAATCCTTTTACGAGGTGGATTCCTTTTGGGAAGTTTCCTATAACTTTCAGAACTTATTGCACTTCCAGCACTTCCTCTTCTGGTTCTCCGAGTAGGAGTTCCTGAAGGTTTTTCATCAAGATGACCAACTTTGCCTTCTTTAACTGCTACAAGATACCTTTTGTACGTTTCAAGCTTCTTGAGTTCTTTAGATAGAAGGTGATCAGGCAGCACGGCACCCTGCTTCTTAGTTGTCGATTCCTTGATTCTGATAGAAAGGATAGGTTCGGACAACAAGTCGTGATTGTCGGGGTCATTGAGCCTCTGTGGATGATTGGTGCAAAACCGTCAAGTTATCTCACACAAGCTAGCCACTTGTGAATGGCCAACCGTAAGAAACTCAAAACAGTTCAAACACTAATGCAATGAAGATCAGAGGAATATAGTGGATTCCTGGGTCGTTAAGTCCCACGGAGGATGAATTGGTGTTTCACACAGACAGATGTCGAATAATCACTAAGGATAGTGATCAATAAGGATTTTGATGAATAATTATACCTAAAGAAAAGATTAATAAATTACAGCGACTTAAATGCAAATTAAGAAAATTAAAAAGTTAAAATATATTAAATAAACGCTATCACTATTTTTACAATGATGTTTTTGTGATTTTATAAAACAAAATAACTTAAATAAACTATTTTAACTAAAACGTAAACTTAAATTATCTAAAAACTTGATTTAAAATGAAAACGTAAGTTATTTATAAAAATTACGCGAGTGCGCAAGCAAAAACGTAAAATTTATGAAATAAAAGTCCTACAAGTGTAAAAACAATTTTATTACGTACTATATGATAAAAGAAAATTTTAGAAAAAAGATTTATATTTTTTAGACTTTTATATTTTTTATTATGAATTAAATAAGATTTTACACTAATTAAATGTTTAAAAATACTAAAACTATTGAGAAAAATCTGAAACTTTTTTATAAAATACTTAATACTAATACAATTTTATAAAAAATACAAAAATTGCAAAAGCTATTTTAAATAAGCTCGAAATAAGCTAAATTAACCAAATAAGCTAAACGGGACAAAGAGGTGTTATGTATTAAATCGTGCACAAGATGACCAGTCAAAGACCCAAGGGCAACTGGTATCCAGGTACACTCTTAACACTCTCAAAGGTGGGAGGTCTCAGGTTCGAGCCTGCCTCCCCACCTTTTTGCAAAACATTTTATTTTTTTGTTTTTCTTTTTGCAACTTATTAAGCACAAGAAAATAAGCAATTTTTACAACTACCACTTTTTATGAAAATGATTAATAAGCTCAGTATTGAGCTTATTGTCTCAACAGTTAACAAAAGAAAGTGGAAAAAGCACAAGGATAAGCTAAAATGACTATTAAGCTAGAAATAAGCAAAAGCTAGACTGAAAATAAGCTATGAAAATGATGATAATCTAATATGATAACTGAATAAGCACAATAACTACAAAATAAGCACTGATTAAGCTACAAATAAGCAAAAGCTAAACTGGTTACACAGGACACTGTTTTGAATTACTAAGCACTTTGTAGCTTAATTTTAAGCACTGAAATAAGCTATAAAATGAAAACAAATACTGGAATAAGCAAGTTGACCAGTTAAGCTTTCCAAAAAGCTAAATCACACAGATTGGATTACAATAAAGAGCTTGTGAGAAGCTATTGAAAAAGCTAGAAAATCACTGAGTATGACTCAGTGATTGCTGAGTAAATTGGGACAAACTTATAAGCACTTGCAGGCTTAGCAAATAAGCTGCAAATTGAAATATTAAGCTTGAACCCTTAAGATGGCTTGGTTAGCTTTCCAAAGAACTAAAAATCACAAGCTTAAGCTAAATAACAAGCTCTGTGTGAGCTTGAGAAAGTGATAGGCTCACTGGTGCACAGAACATTTTTTTTTGACTTTTTTATTAAACTGAAAGTTTGACTTTATTGAGATTTTAACTGATTCTATAGACTGATTAAGATGTATTAAGTTATATTAAGACTAGATTAAGCTATGCTAACAACTAATGAACACAAAACCATGTTCATAGAACATGAAATTCCAACAGTGAATGCACAAGATGTGATTAAAAGGATTTTTGACTTTTTCTAAAACAAACACTTGATTTTATTGTTTCTTTGAGTTACTTAGACCTACTGTGAAATGGAACAACAGCAAACAACAACACAACTGGCCTTTAATACAGTTAATAAGGCAAATCCAAACAGTACTTTAAGAAACTGTTTTGAAGCTTTTCAAAGTAAAATACTGATTAAGACCATGTCATGGATTCAGAACCTTGTATTATCATTAAATAGGACTAAAGAGGCATGAAATAACAACAGTAGCAACATAAACTCAAGATTATCAATTATGCTAATATGACTGTGAAACTGAGATTTTTATTAACTATTAATTAAAAAGAACAAGCTACTGGTTTTATTGATTAATTATGATTAACTATAACTAAGAAGCACAAAAATGCACAGACTTGAGCTTATGACTGTCTTACAAAGTAAAATGCCAAAATGATCAAAATAGCTTACAAATGGTGTTGACTGAGAATCAAAGAACAAGGACCAGTTTTTACTTCCTATAGAACCTCCATAGGTTCACTAACCCATTTCCATCCAATAAGCAAACTACTTCAGCTTTCTTGATCATTCTCCATTGATTTTTTATTTTCTCTCTATTTTCTTGGTATTTTTGTGAATTTTCTGATTTTGATACTAGACAAAGTTTTAGAGTTACTAAAAGCTTAAATAAGCTTTATAGGGAGCTTATGTTAACTTAAGAGTCCGAAACAACATATACAAATAACATTCGAGCTTATTGAATTTTTGAACAAGAGTAAATTTTTGCATAAACAGAAATAGAACTTGATACTTAAATTGATGTTTCACAAAAGCTTAATTATGCAATAAAAACTTGAAATACAGAGTTTAATAAGCTAAAACATACACTGAATTTGAAAATAAGCTAAAACGACATTAAATAAACTAAATTATGCTAGACACTTGATCACATTGCATCCCATCCCTTCTTTATAGACTTTTGAGGCTCTGCTTATGTCTCTGAATCTTTCCCACCTCAATCCAACCATTGGATTGGTCAAAGCTATCATATTCGTCCATTTGGATTTTTGGCGCCAAATTGTCTTTGAGCAGGTTTTTCCAATTAATGGGTCTTGGATGGATGTGGAGGTGGAGGGGGGATGTATTCAAGTGGAAAAATAGCTGGAGTGTTGAAAAAGAGGAGAAAACCACCTCTGGTTTTGGTATTGCAGCTTGTGTGAAGGAGATGAACAGTACCTGTGGATTAGGCGCGCTTTTGACCGGTTTTGACTTTAGGATATTATAAGTGGGGGTCCAAAATTGGGGGGTCACAGGCATTGGCTGGGGTTCTTTTTGTTTTGGCAGGGGTTCTAAATACAAAAAGGGTCTTAATGGTTTTAGTTTAATACAAGGACTAAACTTGTAATTCTGCCAATCTTGAGGGACTGATCTTGACAAATTTCCAAAGTTCATACAAGGACCAAACCTGCCATATATGAATAGTACAAGGACCAATGATGATTATTTTCCATTTTTAAAATGTCCAAGGACCATTTTTGACAATTTTCAAACTCCAGGGACTAAAGTTGTAATTTTGAAATTTTTTATATCAAGGACTTGTTTTGACAACTTTATGAATCCCTAAGGACTTAAAATGATATTTTTCTTTATTTTGATTTACCAGGGACTGTTTTTGACAACTTTTTAAACTTGGGGGACTAAAACTGCCAATTATGCAAACTTGATACGTTTTTCACCAGATTTTGATATTTTTGCATTTAAAACACATAAAACACTTGTTTGTGATATTTTTATCATTTTGATGCGTTTCTGAGTGTTTTCAGATGTTTTTGCAGTCTAGACAGTATAAAAATGATGAGTATTTAGACACTCATCAATCCCCCACACTAAGATATTGCTAGTCCCTAGCAATGATTTGAGAAAAATTAATGGATTTCATCTCTTTACCAAAAGCCATTACTTCTGGAGTAGCCAATTGTTTTAGTTCAAGTAAGAACTTTGGTACAATGATAACCAAATGATTTTGAGCAAATCATAAGCTGTGAACGGATTTGATTTGTCTTTACCAGAAGCCGTTTGCTTCTGGACTAGCCAACTCTTAGATAAATTATCAATATTATCTTTGGTGAGCCGATTACCAATTATGGATTTCCAAATGCCTTTACCACAAGCCATAACCTTGCGGGCTATCCAACTTTTCACTAGTTTAAAGATATGGTGAGTTGAACACCATACAATTTTGGGCAAATTGCAAGCCATAAACGGATTTGAGATATCTTTACCAAGAGCCGTTTGCTCCTGGATTAGCCAATCCTTATGTGGGTTAGACATGGCGGACTGATTACCATTTGCTGAGTAAGTGAAAAACACTTACTCCAAAAAAAATTTTGGCAAAAAACGGGGGAATTGGGTGGAATAATTACATGATAAAATTCGTGAGAATTCCCCCCCACACTTAGAAATGAATATTGCCCTCAATATTCAAAGTACCGGCGGTTATGCCGAAACATAGAACATAAAAGGGAAATACTACGGCCATTATGTTGTTTTTGATATATATACATTTTTTTTTTAAAATTGATTGATATATACAACAGCGTGGGAAAACTCCCCCACACTAGGGTGGTAGAAAAGGGGTAAGAAGACAGAAACATGGGTGAAAACCCATATGGTGTGTGCTACTGTTTTTGATTCCCGAGTCACTAGCTTGACTCGATCCCCGCATTCATTGGTTCATGGGGAAAGTTTGTAGATCCGGGACAATCACGGGTGGAATGTCCTCTCCAAAGTAATGCTTCAATCGATGACCATTCACTTTAAAATTTGGACCATCAGGCTGAGATAACTCAATGGTGCCATAAGGATAAACCTTAGTGATAGTAAATGGACCAGACCAACGGGACTTAAGCTTTCCCGAGAAAATCTTCAATCTAGAGTTGAAAAGAAGGACTCGATCACCAACGTTGAAAACGCGGTTCTTGATTTTAGAGTCATGAATCTTCTTTGTCTTTTGTTTGTAGATCAAAGAGTTCTCGTAAGCTTGATCACGAAGTTCATTTAGTTCATTCATTTGAACTTTTCTGTGATCACCAACTGTCTGTATATCGAAGTTTGCATGCTTCAAGGCCCAGTAGGCTTTGTGCTCTAGTTCAATCGGAAGATGACATGCCTTTTCGTACACTAGCTTGTATGGAGTACACCCAATTGGTGTTTTGTAAGCTGTACGAAAGGCCCAGAGTGCGTCATCCAGTTTATCCGACCAAGATGCACGATTTTCGCCTACTGTCCTTTCAAGGATTCTTTTAATACCACGGTTTGAAACTTCCACCTGCCCACTTGTTTGGGGGTGGTATGCAGTAGAGAGACGGTGGGTAACACCATACTTTTGCATGACACGATCAAATTGGTCATTGCAGAAATGTGTACCACGATCACTGATTATTGCTCTCGGAGTTCCAAACCTGGCAAAAAGAGATTTCAAAAATTTTACAACAACTCGGGCATCATTGGTAGGTAAAGCTTTTGCTTCAACCTATTTTGACAAATAGTCAACAGCCACGAGTATGTACTTGTTACCTCGAGAAGATGGAAATGGCCCCATAAAGTCAATACCCCAGATGTCAAATATCTCACAAACTTGAATGGCATTTTGTGGCATTTCATTTCTTTGAGAGATATTTCCGTGACGTTGACAAGCGTCACAGGTTTTGACAAAATCGTGGGCATCCTTATAGATAGTGGGCCAATAAAACCCGGAATCAAACACCTTTTTGGCGGTGTAGTTTGGACTATGATGGCCCCCGGTGGGTCCAGCATGGCAAGCTTTGAGAATGTCAAGAGCTTCTTGTCCATAAACACACCGTCGGATGACTTGATCCGCACAGATTTTGAATAAGTAGGGGTCGTCCCAGAAGTAATGTTTAACATCTTTGAAGAATTTGTTCTTCTGTTGGGTCGACATCCCTTTCACTATGAAGTTACCCGCATGGTAATTTGCGAAGTCAGCAAACCATGGGGTAGTAGAATTTCCACGAAAAGAAACCGCATTGAGTGTCTCGAGAGGAAATGTTTCATTTATTTCCTTTTTCTCGAAAACATCTTGGTGAGGGTTCTCTAATCGGGACAGATGATCAGCAGCCAGGTTCTCAGCTCCTTTTTTATCACATATGATGATATCAAATTCCTGGAGGAGGAGAACCCAACGGAGCAATCTCGGCTTTGCATCTTGTTTTGCAAAGAGATATTTGAGAGCCGAGTGATCCGTATACACCACACATTTGGTCAAGATTAAGTACGGCCGAAACTTTTCAAATGCATACACCACAGCTAATAGCTCTTTTTCTGTGGTGGTGTAATGAGTTTGAGCTTCAGTCATAGTCTTACTTGCGTAGTGAATAGGCTGAAAATGCTTAGCTCTACGTTGCCCTAAGACTGCACCTATAGCAAAATCACTTGCATCGCACATAAGCTCAAAGGGTAAATCCCAGTCGGGAGCAACGAGAATGGGTGCTTCAGTAAGCTTTTTCTTCAATTTTTCAAAAGCTTCGATGCACTCGGGTGAGAAGATAAAAGGAGCATCCTTTTCAAGAAGATGAGTCATAGGCCGGGCGATTTTAGAAAAATCTTGTATGAATCTACGATAGAAACCGGCATGACCTAAAAAACTCCTAATACCTTTGACGGTAGTAGGATGAGGCAATTTAGCAATAACATCGACTTTTGCTCTATCTACCTCAATCCCATTTTTTGAAATCTTATGGCCAAGGACTATGCCTTCTTTGACCATAAAGTGGCTTTTCTCCCAGTTTAGACAAAGATTGGTGTCTTCACACCTTTGAAGCATTTTATCTAGATGGGAGAGACATGTTTGAAACGAATCCCCAATGACCGAGAAGTCATCCATAAACACCTCCATTGTTTCCCCGATCATGTCGTGGAAAATGGCCATCATACATCGTTGGAACGTGCCAGGAGCATTACATAAGCCAAAAGGCATACGTCTGTAGGCAAAAGTTCCGTATGGGCAGGTGAATGTAGTTTTATCTTGATCCTTTGGATCAATGGGAATCTGAAAGTACCCTGAGAAACCATCAAGGAAACAATAGTATTCATTCCCTGCTAATCTCTCAAGCATTTGGTCCATGAAGGGTAGAGGAAAATGGTCTTTACGAGTGGCGTCATTCAACTTACGATAGTCAATGCACACACGCCATCCCGTAACCAGACGAGTTGGAATTAACTCGTTATCTTCATTTGTGACAACAGTTATGCCACCCTTTTTAGGAACACAATGAATTGGGCTAACCCAAGGACTATCTGAGATCGGGTAAATCAATCCTGCATCAAGAAGTTTGATAACCTCCTGTTTGATAACATCATGGATTTTTGGATTTACTCTTCTATGATGTTGAACTGCTGGTTTGAAGTCATCCTCCATCAAGATTTTGTGAGTACAAAATTCAGGGTTGATACCCTTAATGTCGGAGAGTTTCCAAGCAATTGCTTGCTTGTGTGACTTCAAGATCTTTATGAGAGCAGACTTTTCATCTTTACTCAAATCTCGAGCAATAATGACAGGTAATTTATCATCACCTTCAAGAAATGCATACTCGAGATGAGGCGGTAAGTCCTTAAGCTCAACCTCAGGAAATTCTTCAGTTTTCTCAACTGACTTGACTTCCTTGTTATGAAGTTCGACGGGAGGGAGTGATGATGATGATGGATCATCATTAAGCAACTTCTCAATGAGAAGTATGTCCCCCTCGATGTCGATGGGAGCGTGATCAATTTCCCATGGAACAGAATCACTAGATAAGTAGGCTTCAATCTCTTCTAAGATGAAGTCACTTTCCTCAAATGGGTTGAGAGAAGGAGTAGAATTGGCGATGATAGGTTGAGATGAATGAGTGAGATTATCACTCGAAGAATTATGATCATAACCAAGAACTTCTTGAGAGTACTCTTCAGAAGCAACATCAATGATATCTATTCGGTTAACCGACTCAGAATCATAATTTGCGGAGTACCTCGAAGTTTGATCAAGGTTAAAGGTAACAGCTTCATTACCAACACGTAATGTGATTTCTTGCTCAAATACATCAATGAGAGCACGGCCCGTTCTCAGGAATCCTCGACCAACAATGAGAGGAACCCGATGATCGGCATCAAAATCAACAACCACGAAGTCAGCTGGAAAATGGAACTTTCCTACTTTCACAAATACGTCCTCGGCAATGCCAAGAGGACGGGATATTGTACGATCTGCAAGCTCGAGAGTCATGCATGTAGGAGTAAGTTCCGGAAGAGAAAGTTTCTTCCATACTGAATAAGGCATCAGGTTGATGCTTGCACCAAGATCTGCTAGGGCAAAGCATCCAACTATTCCTGGAAATACACAAGGTAAGAGAAATTTTCCAGGATCTCTAAGCTTTTCTGGAAGCTTCTTCAGGATAACTGCTGAGCAGTTCTCGTTAAGAGGAGTTTTAGCCATTTCAAACAGCTTTTCCTTGTTGCTTAACATGTGTTTGAGAGTTGATGCAAACTTGGGCATCAGCATGATAGCATCCGCAAAGCTTATGTCAAAATGTAGTTCTTGGAAAATTTGAAAAAATTTGTCCATTTGATGACTGGCTTTTTCGCGGAGCTTTTGCTCATTCAAACGTGATGGGTAAGGAATAGAAGATTTGGATTTGGTATTTTCAACGGGAGCTACAGGTGGTTCAAAAACAACTCCTGGATTAGACTTGGGTTTCTGGACAACTTGAGGATGGACATCATTGGTTCCTCCGTTATTAACAGGAAGTTCCTTGTCCTTTGTCGCCTCAGGTTCACTTTCCACTACCTTCGGGAGAGAAGAAGAAGAGGTAGTAGGAATAGAGGGTCCATTGTATGAAACACCACTTCTGGTTGTGATCGCCTTAGCATCTCCCCTCGGGTTAGCGATCGTGTTGCTCGGAAGTTTTCCTGAGCCCGAGGGTTGATCATTTAAAGACTTCTTGATATCAGCGATCTGACTGACCAACAACCTGTTCATTTCATCTTGGGATTTCATGAACTGCTTCAATAACTCATCAGATGATGGTACTGGAGGATGTGGAGGGACATTCTGAGGTCGGATGTTTTGATTATGACCTTGTTGTTGAAAATTCCCTTGATTAGGATTCACATTCCCATGAAATTGATTCCCTCGATTGAAATTGTTTTGATTAAGGTTTCCTTGATGTTGGAAACCTTGATTGGGTCCAGGATAGAAATTACCTTGGTTTTGATAACCTTGGTTCATTCTAGGTTGATTCTGATTCCGGTTAGGATTCTGGTTAAAACCGGGTGGTGCCTGATAAGTGTTAGCACGGTAGTTTGGTTCATTTTGAGGACGGTATTGATTACCTCCTTGATTTGAAGTACCGGCTATAGCATTGGCTTCAAACGGACTACCATCGGTGGCAGTACAGTTGTAGTATGCATGAGGACCACCACAAGTAACACAAACTTCAACTTTCTTCACTTCACCATGTGATGGTGTCTGAGTGAAGGTGACTTTCTTTTGGTTAGCAAGAACCAAATCCTGAACAATATCTGTGAGTTTGTCAATCTTAGCATCGATGCTAGATGTACTCACAGGAGACGAAGTAGAAGGTCCAGCATTAGACTGAGTCTGATATGTCTTTGTGCGGAAAGGGCGGACCTGGGACTTGTTTTCAATGATTTGTAAGGCTTCTTTTGTGGTTTTGCTAAGGAAATTACCTCCCGCGGAGGCATTCAAAGAGTCTTGGTCAGCTTGTCTCAGACCATTGTAGAAAGTATCCATTTGCATTAATTCGGTAAAACCATGATGCGGACACTTGCGGAGTAATTCTTTATAACGATCCCATGCCTCCCCGAATGATTCATCAAATCTCTGAGAAAATTTCATTATCTAGTTCTTAAGACTTGTGGTTCGGGATGGAGGATAGAACTCGTTAACGAACTTGGTGACTAGATCTTCCCATGTCTCAATAGAACGAGGGGGTTGTTTCTCAAGCCAATTCCGGGCTTGTCCCTCTAGAGAAAATGGGAACAGAAGAAGCTTGATAGCTTCATGTGGGACATTCTTGTATTTGATGGTAGATGCAATCTTGTTAAACCATCGAATGTGTGCATGAGGATCATCCCGCTTAAAACCATAGAATTGGCTTTGGGTTACTAGATTAAGCAACCCGGTTTTGAGCTCAAAAGTATCAGCCACAATGGCTGGGACAACAATGGCATTGATAACGCTACACGCGTCGTTCGGGGTCAAAGGAACTTCCTTTTCTTCGAGCAAGTTTTATAACACCCTAGGCAGTGAACCTAATCGTTGTAGTGTAGTAATTAGGGTAAGCCACGGGTATTGATATCGTTCTCTAGGGGAATAGGAATGCTAGTAAGGAGTTACTACGCTAAGGTTAAGGTTGAGGAAGATTATTTTTTATCTTTTTATATTTTATGAAAATGGAAAGGTACGAATCTCGGGTATTGGATTTGGGGGGTTTGGTATTTCTACCGATTACTCTACTATTATCTAATTATCTAAACTAAGGTTGTGGGAGTCTATGTCTAATTAATGTGTGCTCGTATGATAGTTTAAAGATGTGTTTACTTAGTTTGTATTACTCCTTAATTATCTCCTATTGATGGTTGAGTGTCACGTCTTATACCTAGTTGTGTTGTGAGTCTAAAGTTGTAGGGTATGCGTTTCTCCCTAACTCTTTGAACTTACCAAAGGGTCTTGTCTACAAACCCACTAGGGATTATAAACTCCTACTCTAAGGCGCTCTTTGGATGGTTTAGCCTACAACTACTCAGGTAATTATATTCTAAGGTTCACAAAGATGAATCAAGCATTAAGTACACAACGAATGACCTATCGCATTACTAGATCATTAATCAACTAAGATAAGAAACAACCAATCAATATTCAATAATTAAGTTTCATACTTCCTAAGCAAACACACAAATAAATTAGCCGGACATGGAGAACATGCAAGCATACACACAAATAATCAAAGACATAATTGAATTAATGAAGTAAAGACTTATCTTGATGTAAGATAGGGTTTAAAACCCTAAAATACTGTACAAGACACCTTAGGTTCGGTTTTTAGGTTTTTACTCCAAAGACTCTCCACACAAAGACTGAAAAATTCGGATTCTATATATAAGATTACAATTGCGACGGCGTCACCTTATGTTTAGTGACGCCGTCGTGTCGCCGCCATTAGGGTTTCGTCTTGGCCACGTTAACCTTGAGACGGCGTCACCTTATGTCCGTGACGCCGTCCTCTTCAGCTTCTGACGTCGTCTGGATTGCATCTAGGCCGTCTGAGTAGCGACGGCCTACTCTTTCACAACTAGACGCCGTCTCTTGAAAAAACGAGTTTTGGGTTCTGGCCCGTCACAATAATTTTGGGACGGCGTCGCCAATAGCACCTGACGCCGTCGCCTTCTACTTTCAGCAACTGTGAGTGTCTCGATTTTGACTTTGGCCATTTTCTTCATATATTCGCGCCTTTTCGTCCAAATAAGTGTCATTCCAGCATTTTGCCTTCACGAGACCTAAAAAGTGAAAAGGAACGATATTAAGCAATAACGGATACAAAAGTGATCAAATAAGGACTTAAACGACCCCTCAAAATGGTACCTTTTAAAACCTTATCAGGCATCTCCGTAACCCTCGATGGGTGCTTGGAGAAGCTCATTCATCGGTTTGTCTTCTGCCATTTCGACAGGGGGTGGTGGTGGTAGACGTTCCTCAGTCACGGTTGAAGGAGCAGAACGTCCTCTACGTCTACGAGGAATCTTTCCAAGTTCTGAAAGTGGACTTGTAGAACTGGAAGAACGAGTGCGCATGCACTAAGTATAAAAATCAATTTTCAAAACAAATGCGAGGCAAAATGACAAGTGAACTTAACCAATAATCACAAATGAAATGGCTTCTTTGAAAAAGGTACACCAAATCACAAGGACACAAAGGCAAGTTTTAAATCTGATGTTCGGGAACTTATTATGGTCACACCCCCAGTTAGTAGGTGTACTGCCTTGATTTGCGGTGGTTGATTTTTATGTATAAATTAAGTACCACTGAAAAGACGTAGGTAATGATTTGTGCAAAGGGTTTAAAACTTTTGGAAAATATTTTTGGAATCGTCTCGTTTAACCAAATCGTATCTCTTTAAGAATCACCTTAAAAGAAACACAAGCTAGAAAACGTTACGATTGTTTTGTTGTTTTATATTGTTTTTGGTGTTTTTAACACTTTAGGAAAAGTGTTAATGAACTTTTTGATTTATATAACTTTACAAAAAACTGTTTACAAACGATGGTATATGTGCAAGTACGGGTCTGAAAAATGCTTAAAACACGCTTACAGCCTCCCCGGCGGCGGCGCCAAAATTTGATTGGGGCAAAACCGTCAAGTTATCTCACACAAGCTAGCCACTTGTGAATGGCCAACCGTAAGAAACTCAAAACAGTTCAAACACTAATGCAATGAAGATCAGAGGAATATAGTGGATTCCTGGGTCGTTAAGTCCCACGGAGGATGAATTGGTGTTCCACACAGACAGATGTCGAATAATCACTAAGGATAGTGATCAATAAGGATTTTGATGAATAATTATACCTAAAGAAAAGATTAATAAATTACAGCGACTTAAATGCAAATTAAGAAAATTAAAAAGTTAAAATATATTAAATAAACGCTATCACTATTTTTACAATGATGTTTTTGTTATTTTATAAAACAAAATAACTTAAATAAACTATTTTAACTAAAACGTAAACTTAAATTATCTAAAAACTTGATTTAAAATGAAAACGTAAGTTATTTATAAAAATTACGCGAGTGCGCAAGCAAAACCGTAAAATTTATGAAATAAAAGTCCTACAAGTGTAAAAACAATTTTATTACGTACTATATGATAAAAGAAAATTTTAGAAAAAAGATTTATATTTTTTAGACTTTTATAATTTTTATTATGAATTAAATAAGATTTTACACTAATTAAATGTTTAAAAATACTAAAACTATTGAGAAAAATCTGAAACTTTTTTATAAAATACTTAATACTAATACAATTTTATAAAAAATACAAAAATTGCAAAAGCTATTTTAAATAAGCTCGAAATAAGCTAAATTAACCAAATAAGCTAAACGGGACAAAGAGGTGTTATGTATTAAATCGTGCACAAGATGACCAGTCAAAGACCCAAGGGCAACTGGTATCCAGGTACACTCTTAACACTCTCAAAGGTGGGAGGTCTCAGGTTCGAGCCTGCCTCCCCACCTTTTTGCAAAACATTTTATTTTTTTGTTTTTCTTTTTGCAACTTATTAAGCACAAGAAAATAAGCAATTTTTACAACTACCACTTTTTATGAAAATGATTAATAAGCTCAGTATTGAGCTTATTGTCTCAACAGTTAACAAAAGAAAGTGGAAAAAGCACAAGGATAAGCTAAAATGACTATTAAGCTAGAAATAAGCAAAAGCTAGACTGAAAATAAGCTATGAAAATGATGATAA